>JAJOON010008382.1:0-15181 GCA_029582645.1 Solanum megistacrolobum | reverse complement strand
GATCTCCAGGATCGCTTGTCTTCACTTCTTCAGCTTGTTTGTTCCTTTTTGCCCGATAGTGTCCTTACCTTGCTCCTTAGCTCACATACATGTAAATCAATGTTTTAACATCAGTTTATAGCATAAATTAAGGCACTTGAGAACACTAAAACTATCAAAACAAAACCCTAAATGATTACAAATCTCGGACTCATCACACTCCTAACTTAAACTTTTGCTTGTCCTCAAGTCAAACTCAAGATCAATTGGTTCAACAAGGATGTCTACAAATAGTGTTGATCAAGACTTAACATAAATGCACACACAAGGCTCAAACTACACATACAATGCTCAATTGTGCACTCAAAGATTCAAATTGTGACTCACCATTATCAAGTGTACTAAAGCTCACAATGCTTGGTCAAATGCAAGTTCAAGCTCAACAAAGGTACTCAAATGCCCTCACACAAAGATGATTCCACATTCACACAATATTCTCCAGAAAATTTAAAGTCTCGGAATCACAAACAACTCTCACACTCACAAAGATGAACACTTGCATGACTCCACCCATAGGCAGCCCCTTATATTCCAATCAACATTTATTTCAGCTCACTAAAGATCACAAAGGTCTTTTTAAGGCTTATAACAGGGCTGAGTGTAAAGGTATAGGCATTGGGGCTTAGTGGCTTCCACCTTCATGAAGTACGACTTGAACATCACTTTCCTCCTTTTCTTTAACATTTCAAACATGCTCATAATCCACCCCATTATTCAACTTCACAAGAATCACCGGATACCCCATTCCTTTTGCTATTTTCACAACTTTATTTCACAACTTTTTCTCCTTTTCAGTCATTTTCTTTTCTTTTCAATCACATTTTTTTAAATGGAGAAGTTCTATCTTATTCAAAATCATCCATAATCAAAGGGGAAATTTTCACACTTCTTGACTTTCCTTCTTTTTCACCACACCCCTAACTTAGGCTTTTGGCCTAAGTTGGCTATTCAAACAAACAAAAACATCATGAAGGTTATGGGTGAGGGGATAAAGAGATCAAACTTGTTCAAGTTTCTTCCAAGAAAAGGATAGGCTCAAAAGAAGCTAAGCAAGGTTCACACATCTCACAAGGGTAGCCACAAAAGAGGTATATTGTCAAATTGGTTCACTCTTCAAAATGCTTGCCTAAGATCATTTCAATTGCTTGCTTTACTCAATCAATCGGACCAACGGGGAAAGTTATAGGTGTCATCAAGAACAATGTTCAAACCAACAGCACCATACAAGGAATTAGTACAATTATCAAACAAGACTCCACACTTTCTAGCTAGCGTGCACTGTTCATGAGAAGAGGCTCATTCAACAATCGTTTAGGCATAACGAGATGCTAAAAGTTCACATATTGCCTATGTAACTTAGTTTCCCTCATCATAGCAACACATTAATTTCGTTCAATTAAGAGCACTATTCAAATAATCGGTATTGACCGCAACCGACACTCGAATTTGCATAAGAACAACCACAATCACACACAAGAGGTGCCAATTTTTTTAAAATTTTATTCAAAAACAATTTTCGTTCAAAACAATGGGACACAACATAATTCAACAACAAAGATATATATATATATATATATATATATATAAAATAGGCTCAATATCCAAAAAAACATCATCAAAACAGAACCAATATTCACAAAACAGTCATAAAAGGTAGGTATGGAAATACCTCACCCCACCTAACAAAATGTGTAGTTTTCCTCAAATGCAACTAAAACAAAAAGGGTATAAAAAGTAACAAAGAGTGAGGGAAAAGGTAATCCTTCTAGGCTAAGCCTGGGGTGAAGTCTGCATGTCTGTCGCTCCATCTGTCTAGGCATTAGTTCTCGGCATCTCAACAATCTTGGCTCCATTAGAGCCCACCATTGAAACATCTTGAAGCGATGCCTTCCTCATAGTCTTGAACATCGCACCCACCAAATCAACCAAGTACTCAAAAACAGCATCCTCTCAATCACCAAGCAGCTCCTCATCTGTCTTAGCCTCAGACTCAGCAGCAGCAACACCAGCTCTAATCTCATCTCTGGTGGTAGCTAGAGGCACATCCAAACAGATTGGAATATCAACACTCGGGTACTCTAGGATCTCTACTATCCCAAATAGCGAGGTGAAATTTGTAGAGTTCAAATGGTCCACATCCTTTCTCAACCCAAAAATATCGGCCTTTGATCAGTCCACAAATTGGACTTATTTAGGGCTATATTTTTATATGAATTGTGTCCTCAAATGCTTATTTTATCTCAATATATGATGAAAACCCTTAAGTTTCAGGTATTTAAAGTTTGAAGGAAAGCGTGGACACTACATCGCAAAAAGGAACGAAAAGGCTGAAACGAATGAAGAAATAAAGGTCTAAGGATCACCGAGTCCACTTGGCGAGTCACCGAAGGGTCTTACTTCACCTCTTGTTCCAGTGTGTTGAGCCTTGAAGGAAAGGATCAAGTCGGCGGAAAAGGGGAGCAGTCGGCGCATTGCCGAGAAGTTTCGTGAAGCAATACCATATCACCCAATGACCTAGAGCACGACGATGTTGAAGGCTGGTGGATAAATTTAATGAATTTGTAGTTGCAAATATAAGTTTATTTACGTATTTTTGGCTTGCTCAAGAGAGAGGTCGTAAAACTAAAACTACCAAATTGATGGCCGGTGGAAGTGGGTCGACATGAGGTTCAGCTCGAGAGAGTGAATCCTAGTCTCATTCCCACACACTCAGAGCGAGAGAGTGAGTGGGTTAAGGCGTAGGCTGGTCTTCATGCGGTAAGTGGGTGTCCGAGAGGAACGCATTTGAAATGGGGTAAGTTCCTCGAGAGAAAGCTTATCTCCCTTAAAGTTTAGCCTAGTAACAATTATTCTATGAATCTTCTATCGAAAGCATGTACCCAATAATCTAGAATAACCCGTATTCCCATCACATCCCAAGGATCCCCTCTCATTACTTAGAAATCATTGTTTATTTTGATGTTTTTACTTACTTGTGAGAAGGGGGGGCCCCCCCCCATTGTTAATTGACACTCTGGTGTCCCCCTTTAATTAACAATGTTTTTAATCATTAATGTCTTTAGTTAAGACTACTTAGAACTAAATTTAATTTTCCTATTAATTCTCAAAACCACTCCTTTGGGAACGATCCCAGCCCTTGGTTGGGTTACTAAACTATTGTACGATCGTAGATACTTGCATCGGAAGTTGTGTCTTGATTACGCAAACATCAAAATGGCGCCTCTGCCGGGGAATGGTGTTATTTGGGAATTCTTAGTTAAGTAGAATTTTTATTTTTAATAGTTGTAGTTTTACTAATTTTATTTTTAGTTTTGTTTTTCTCTAAGTTGTTGTATGTAGAAACCCTGAGCATGGCTGAGGGAAGTGGTGGCAAGTTAGCTGAAGCAAACAAAGTAGTCGAGGGCGACTTCCAGTTAGCTACACTGGTAACTTAGCTGAACGACTTGGCCACCAAAATATCAAAGGTGGAAAACCAGTGCAAGAGTCAAGGAAGGTACATACCCCATCATGAGCGACAAAAGTCTAGAGATAGAGAGAGAAATCGTATTGAGGACACACTACAAATCATTCTCCAGAGGATCACCGACCAAGATCGAGTGCTAGAAGATATGAAGGAGAATATTGAAGTGTTGAATCAGATGATTGGATCTCATTCTAGATCGATCCAGCTAATCAGAACACTGATGAGTTTTGCAGTACCTCATCTCCTCCCAAATGATCTAATGGGTTTACCTAGGGACAGTAGGGTTGACCCCAATAATGGAGAGTGAGTAAAGACTCGCGATAATCCACGATGTTAAATAAGGCGCTTCTTAGGAGGCAACCCAAAGTTTTAAATGCTTTAGTTTTCTTTTATAAATAATGGTGTGTTGATTTTGTAGGTTAAAACGAAGAATGTGTTGAAAAGTGCAGGTTGGCGAAATAAGGATCCAATTGGCGAATAGCGGAACTGGTTAGCGATCCCTCTAGTATCCGCCGGTTGGACCTCCATGTAAACTGGAAACCTTGTAAAACTCAGCGAGATACGAGACCATTCAGCAAATCGCTGATTAGATTGACGAGCATTACTAACATCGCTGAATGGACACGAACTGGACGGTTTATAATGGCCAAAAGTTTAAAATTTGAACTTCTTCACTTTCCCTCGCTTTTTAAACTTCAAAACTCACACCAAGGTAGTACTCTAAATCTCCTTTCTTTCTATTAGTATTTTAGTTATTGATTGGTGCTCGGAACTAGGATTTATTTGCCACCTAACATTTTAATCACGGTTTAATCGGCACAAAAGGTTGGTTTCCGAATCCCGAGCTTACATTTGAAAATTTTACACTCATTTTCTTTGATCGTATCGTATTGATGTGTGTTGGGCGTCTCTGATAGGGTTAGAATGCTTAAATGCCTATTTTAATTTGAAATTCTTGCCCGTATTGTCTGATTGTCAAATACCAGTAATTTTTGTGCCTTTTAATGAATTGGGTTGTGATTGCATGACATTAGATTGACTAGGTGAAGTTTGAGTTGCCCACGTTTGCGCTAAATGTCAAAATATTTCTCAAAGATAGAGCGGGTGACACCACTCTTAAGAGCAAATATCATCAAATGGCCAAATTAGTCAAATTCGGGAGAAATCTGAGTATCCCGGGGCAATGGGTAGTGCGGGTCTTGTTTGAATTTCATTAGTGCATGCTTTGATTTTGTTTTCAGGGTTTGTGGGATTGAATTCGAAAAGCTGGATTGAAAATGGGAACGTTGAGCCATTTGGCGAGCTGGGTTTAGATAACCAAATCGTTCGACGGTTCACCCAATGTCTCCATCTTGCCCTTAATATCGTGTCAAATTGGATGTTTGAGTCTGTAACTTTCGGCGAGAAGCCATGGGTCACTGAAAGAAGTAGGCGACTCAACGAAAGTACTCGTGATCGCCCTTTGTATGCTATTCTGACCCCCTAATGCACTGTAACTTTCGGCGGACAAACCCATGCTCACCGAAAGTAGTCGGCAATTCACCGAAAAGACCTTCCCATCACCGACTTGCTATAATTTGAAGCCAATCTTTTCGGCGAGTCTTCCTGCAATAGATTGCTTGTGCTTCAATTTTGATTTTTCTCCTAAATCTTCCCAATCTTTTGCAGATATGGTGCGTACAAATCAATACATGCCACCCAAGAAAGCAGCAAAGTGAATCAATATAAACAAAGGGGGTTCAAATCCTCCAAAGAGAGAAAGAGAAGAACTCCCATCGGGAGACAAAGGAAAAAGGAAGAAACATATTACAAAGAAAGGAGTAGTTATTGAGACCCAAGTTGAGTGGTCTGAGCCTGAAGATGATCAACCCTTGATTCACCGATAGAATAGGCTCTGAGATACACCTCAACCCACACCCACGAGAGTTTCATCAGCTGCACCTCCTCCTGAATCAGATGCAGTGCTAGCTCAGGCACCCCAGTGACTCCTGCACTCCCTATCGTTCCTCCAGCTAGACTGCTGAACATGTTAAAAGTTGAAGGGGTACAAACTATCATAGAAGAACAACTTATATCTATGGAGGGCATAGAATGTAAATATCCCAATGTTATGGATACCCTCCGCTACCATCAGTTCGAGCAGTTCACAAGACCTCGAGGCCCTTACATTCCTTCCTGGGTTAGGGAATTTTACACAGCCTATGGTGAGTTGCTGCCCAAGAACAAGAAGATGGAAAGTGAGATTAGACTGGTGAAGTCGGTCATGGTCAGAGGCAAGATAGTTGAGTGCCAGAACGAGAATATTAATAGTGTGTTGGGTAGACTACTACACTCGGTACTTCTTTAAGAGGGGTTACCTATTGTTCAGTCCCTAGATGATTTGAAGGGTTGGTTAGCTTCGATGATTTCTAACACCACCCCAAGGTGGATGGACGCAGGGGCTCATATTGAGAAGATGGACTTGAACATTGCTGTCAGGTTCTGGTTTGGCTTCATCAACAACACTATTATGCCATCCCATAACGAGTCCAAATTTTGTCATCCTAATGTAGCTTGCCTTGGTTCTATCATAGCCAGGAGGCACATTGACCTAGGGATGCTGATTTCACAGGAGATGGCCATGAGATCCAAACAGAAGCTGACGTCTCTGCCTTTTCCAATTCTGGTCACTGAGTTGTGCCAGGGAGCTGGAGTACCTCGTAACACTACGAGGGATGTTGAGGTCAGCCCATCTTTTGCCACCGATATCCGGCATATTGAGGCCGAGTTCACACGAGAGGAGGTTGACAAGAGGAGAACAGCTCCAGCAGACACTTCTCCAGAGGTCAATGTTGAGTCATTACCAGCAGAGGCATCCTCGCCTACTCCGGCTTTTGCGCCTTAAGGTACATCTACCCCTTCCTCTTCTTCCATGTCCCAGGTGTTTCATCATCCTCCCAGCCTGCCAGGATTACTCATGCCATGATCTTGAAGATGGGGAGTTTAGCCCAATCAGCTGATACACGAGCGGCCCGACTCGAAAGGTCTATTCCAGGGATGATCGAGAGCGTCATACTTGTTGCACTCACCTCGCTTCAGAATTTTGTTGATGCTTTGACGGTGAGAGTCACAGCTTGTGAAAGTAGACAAGGGAAGTCTTCTAAGGTCTCGCCTTTAAAATCCGAAGTAGCAGATCTGAGGAAGGATGTAGACTATCTAAAAGTCTACCGACTTCGGTTCATTAATAGAGAGGGCAGACAACCTGAACGCTCCTGAGACCTCGGGGATCCCGTCAACTACCGCCGGAGATGTATAGAGGGGTGGCACAGCAGATGATGATTAAGATGTAGAGACAGATGAGGTGCTACTAGCAGAACCTGAGGAGGAGATGGTAGAGAACCGAGAAGAGAGCATATGCAGAGATTTGCCAGATCTTGTGGGGATAGTTGTGCAGCCAGCGATCCAGACACCGCTGACTGAGACGTCCACAGCAGCTCCTAGCAAACCTGACACTGCTATTCCTCTTGAGGCTACTCCGGGCATTGATACCCATATTCAGATTGCTACATTCGGCACTGAGACCCCGACAGATGGAGAGACTGCATAGATAGGACTTTTCCTTACCTTCCTATCTGTCTTATATACTTTTACTTTTTGGATACTTTTATTTGCATTTGAGGACAAATTGTTTTTATTTGTGGTGGGGTGAGGCCTACACCTTCTGTGTGCTACTTTTGTTCGTGTTTCGTGTATATATATTTGTGTTGTTCTGTTTAAAATTTAAATTCTATGTATGTTTGAGCTTGTAGCTCCTTTTATTTTTAAATTGCAAAATGATTTTGACCCTTCCGAAAAAAATTGAGTGTTGAATGTGGCTATTCCTTGGCAAATTTGAGTCTCAGTTTTGATTAATACCGATGACTTGATTAGTGCTTACAATCGAATGAACATGAATGTACGGCTACAATGAGGTCAAATGAACTTTCATAGACAATATGTGAACTCTTTGCATCTGGTTGTGATTAGCCATTTATCAAATTGATTCCCTTGTAATGTTTGTTGCACACTAGCGAAAGTGTGGAGTCTTGTTTGATTTAAGTGTCGATGCCTTGTGTGCTAAGTTTACCTAGAACCATGCATGACAACACCTAGAATTTGCCCTGTTGGTCCGGTTGACTAAGTAAGACTTTCTCTTGATATGATCTTAGGCAACTTCGAAGAGTGTGAACCAATTTGACATATACCTTTTTTGTGACCTACATTGTGAACGTGTGATTCTCTCTTGAACACCCTTTCAGTCTCACCCTTCTTTGAAAGAAACTTGATGAAAACTAGACCTTTCTTAATCCATTACCTATAATCCTCTTAAAATGTGGTTAATTGAATGGCCAACTTAGGCAAAAAGCCTAAGTTAGGGGTGTGTTGAAAAAGAAAAGGGAAAGTCAAGAAGTGCAAGGAAAGTCTCCTTTAACCCATGGTGTTGAGAAATGGAACCCTTCCATATATATAAAAAAAAGAGTTGTGGAATAAAGTACCAAAGAAATAGGGTTCTGAACAATCCATGGGAAGCGAATAATAGGATAACCTATGATGCACTAATGAAAATGATGAAGGAAAAAGAAAGGAAGTGTTGAGAGCACCACATTTCATAGGGATAAAGTCACTGAGCCTAAATGACCATACATTTGCACTCAACCCCATCACAAGCCTTGTTAAGACCTTTGTGATCTTGAAAGTCGAAACAAATGTTGATTAGAAAATACGGGCAAACCTATTGGTGAAAGCATGCATTGTGTTCATCTTTGTGAGTGTGAACGTTGTATCTGATTCCTGAACTTTAAATTGATTATACCTTTGCGTGTGAAAATGGAATCATCATTTGTGTGAGGGCATTCGAAGGCTTTTGTTGAGCTTGAACCTGCATTTGAAGCAAGTATTGCGAGCTTGAGAATCTTTTGTAATGGTGTGTCACAACTTGAATATTTGAGTACACAATTGATCCTTGAACAAATAAATTGAGTCTTCTTGTGTAAATTCATAAGTGAGTCTTGTATAGCACTGTTTGAGACATCCTTGTTGAACTGCTGAACTTGAGTTTTACTTG
Source organism: Solanum megistacrolobum (assembly GCA_029582645.1). Classification (NCBI taxonomy): domain Eukaryota; kingdom Viridiplantae; phylum Streptophyta; class Magnoliopsida; order Solanales; family Solanaceae; genus Solanum; species Solanum megistacrolobum. The sequence goes on along the minus strand of JAJOON010008382.1, from coordinate 6,596 downwards.
AGGACAAGCAAAAGTTTAAGTTGGAGTGTTGATGAGTCCAAAAATTGGACTCATTTAGGGCTATATTTTAAAAGAAATTGTGTCCTCAAATGCTTATTTTATCTCAATATCTGATGAAAACCCTTAAGTTTCAGGTATTTGAAGTTTGAAAGAAAGCATGGACACTACGTCACAAAAAGGAACAAAAAGGCTTAAAAGAACGAAAAAATGAAGGCCTGAGGATCGCCGAGTCAACTTGGCGAGTTGCCGAAGGGTCTTACTTCGCCTTTTGTTCTAGTGTGCTGAGCCCTGAAGGAAAGGATCAAGTCGGTGGAAAAAGGGAGCAGTCAGTGCATTGCCGAGAAGTTTCGCAAAGCAGTACCATGTCGCCCAATGACCCAGAGCACGACGATGCTAAAGGTTGGTGCAAGACGGCGATGAACTACACCAAAGGGCGAATCACCGAGTTGATCAGCGATTTCGACTAACGACGCCGAATGATCCGATGCAGCACAAATCTGTGAAAACTATAAATACTAGTTAGAGTTGTAGTTTTAGGTGTCGAACAATTATTATAATTTTCATATAGAATAGTACTTTTTGATATTTTTGCTCTAAGTTTGAGAGGGTTTTGAAGACTTGAATATCGAAAGGGTTTCATCTTTAAGATTTGGATATGGGTCTCCTGGATTCTTCAATTTTGGCTTGTATCAAGACTTAAATCTTCATACCCAATGGAATGTGAGCTCAATTTGGTATAAATTTTTATCTCTTATACATGTGTGGCTAAAAACCCCAATTCTTGGGGTGTGATTTAGTGAATATGGGTTAAGATAATTGTTGGGTCTTGCTTGCTGATAGTTTAATCGTAGTTTGATTGTATTTTGTTTAGTAGTTGTGGATGAATTTAATGAATTTGTAATTACAAATACAAGTTTATTTATGTATTTTCGGTTTGCTCGAGAGAGAGGTCATAAAACTAAAACTACTAAATTGATGGCCAGTGGGAGTGGGTTGACATGAGGTTTAGCTCGAGAGAGTGAATCCTAGTCTCATTCCCACACACGCAGCTCGAGAGAGTGAGTGGGTTAAGGCGTAGGCTGGTTTTCATCCGGCAAATGGGTATCCTAGAGGAACGCATTTGAAACGGGGTAAGTTCCTCGAAAGAGAGCTTATCCACCCTTAAAGTTTAGCCTAGTCACAATTATTCTATGAGTCTTCTATCGAAAGCATGTACCCAATAATCTAGATTAACCCGTATTCCCGTCACATCCCAAGGATCCCCTCTCATTACTTAGAAATCCTTGTTTATTTTGTTGTTTTTATTTACTTGTGACAAAACCCTCCGTTGTTAATTGACACTCTTGTGTCCCCCTTTAATTTACAATGTTTTTAATCGTGAATTCTTTAGCTATGACTAGTTAGAACTAAATATTATTTTTTTATTAATTCTCAAAACCACTCCCTTGGGAACAATCCCAACTCTTTGTTGGGTTACTAAACTATTGTACAATCGTAGACACTTGAATCGGAAGTTGTGTCTTGATTACGCAAACATCAGCATTCAAGGCTGTCACCGCATTAGTGGCTCCCTTCCCTCTCTCACACACCTCTACTCTAACCGTAAGGGCATCAATCGAAGCTCTGAGAGGTGTCAAATCAGCAACAATGGCTCTCTCAATCATCCCTGAAATTGCGGCCTCTAGCCGGGAGGCACGCATATCGACAGATTGGGCCAAATGTCCCAACTTATACAACATTGCCTGGTTAATCGGAGGCCTAGAAGTAGAAGTGTAAGTAACAAATATAGGTTGCGGGGGAGCAACAAAAGTACTCGTGGCCTCCGAACGAGTAGAGCTAGTAGTACCTGACTGTCACGACACAGGGGTACCCCCTAGATGTAACAAAGCACATAAAACCCCGAAAGGCTCCATGTAAGCCACTTAGCATATCATAACATTAGAACAAAACAACAACGAGTAAAACACATTTAAAGTTTAAAATATTTTCTTAAAAGAAAGCGGAAGTCTATACTTGTCTCAATATAGTCAAATATTACAATACTTGACTAAAATAGGGCCTAGCCCATTCAACATGTCCGAAAAGGGAAAGTGCATGAAAGAAACTACGACATAGGAAAAAGTCATCCTCGAACCGTGCCGACTCACCAACAAACTCGGAAGGAACAAAAGTCTATGCTTTAGCCACTAGAATGATCACCTTGAGAACTGGAACCTACACTTGGCAAAAATGTAGGAAAAGTAGGGGTTAGCACAAAAATGCACTAAGTATGATAGCCATGCATAAAAATATTGAAAACATGCTAAAAGGGACATATTATTTGAAACCATGCAATTTACCAAGTTTAAACATCATCTTGAAGATAGTGGAAAAGCACAAGTTATAAACATAGTCACTACAAAAGTCATCATAACATAAGAGAAAGACTTCATAATTACCCTCAAAGCATACTTGTGCAATGCAAGAATAAGACCCCATAAATCTCACCCATGCTAAGTAAACCTCTTTAGGCCATCATTCCTATTCATCATCTTTGGAAACTCTTGAACACTATGAGGTACTTCTCAAGCACATCTTGGTTCCTTATTTCTTTAAACACTTCGAGATACTTTGAGCACATCTTAGTTTATTATTATTTTGAACACTATGAGTTGCTTCTTCAAGCATGTCTTAGTTCATATCATTTGAACACTATGACATGCTTCTTTAAGCATGTGTTAGGTCATCATTACTTTATGTGGGAAATAACTTTAACTTTCATGAGACCATGTGCTTTAACATGGAATTCGGTGATTCTCTCACCGATAAGAGTTGGTCTACTTGCCTAAGGTAGAACCGGTTAGTTAGCTTAGTTGGTTCCATAAGCTTAACATCCTACGGGGCACATTGTTATGGGATACAAAGATTTCTACTAGAAACCCGGACTCCACTAGTTGAAGTCTTCCATCTGATGAGACATACTTTGGGAAACCCGAACTGTACTAGGTGAGAGTTCCCATTTTGGAAGCCCAGACTAAATTATGTGTGAGCCTCTGTCTCATTTCAATATCCACTCAGTGCTAAGCATAAATCCCACAAGATAGTTGTTGCATCTTACTTAACTCAAGTCTCATGGAAATATGTCCTTGACAGTCAATCCAAGTTAATTCATTAGAATAGCTCTTTTGACCGTGCTTGAGCAACTATCACCATCCATGATCAATTTTACTCTCAGATTCAATTAGGTGAGAAAAGGCCATTCAACCTTAGATCCTTTACCATGTGAGAACAACCTTTCCCAACAATGTTCACTAGGCTTCATGAGAATAACCTGTCAATCAGCCCACAACAAAAACAACAACATAATGAATAACACTTCACTCTCAAAGGATCATTAAAGAATTTACATAAACTTCATAAAACAAGCATGATCTCATACTTTACCTCCTTGATGTTAAACCATACTTCCAATCAACACATCTAGAATTCAAGCATTAGACATGGATATCAACATAATTTAAGTAACCCAATCACTACATGCATATATCCCATAACATTTTTCTTGAATCAACAAACCCACACAATAAGATCATAATTGGGAAATATGGGGATTTCATGGGTTCTTGGGGATTCCAACATAAAACCATAAGTAATCATCAATTCATACATAATATAAAGTAACTCAAGTATTAGAATCATTTTTGAAAGGAACCCATGACATTGGAATCAACCCTAGCTTTTGGGGATTTTTATCTTCGAAATTGGGATTTTGAAGGGGCTCCATGGATGAATTATATCCATGGATGAAGAGCTACCATACCTTATCAATTAATCCCATTGAATTTGATGTGAATAACCTTGTTCCTTGAACCCTAGATCTAACTTTCTTCTTCTACTTCTTCTTTGAGTGTTCTACTGAGATAATTTTTGGTGAGGATGAAGTTTTGGGAATTGATTTGTGTTTTAAAAATAATGATATGAATGACTTAATTTAATGGTATAAAATATATATATAGGTGGTCTAAATTAGTCTTAAACTACATCACATAATATTTATTATAACCAGAAAACCCCAAAGTACCCCTCAACTTAACCACCTAAAACTACCTCACTGCCCCATCCATGAGACCCCGACCACGGGGAGTAGGTGGACCTATGGCTTATCCTCATTTGGCGTGGTTTGGGGTCTGCAACTCTAGAAATTGGCCCTTGACCCACGAGACCTATCCACGAGGTGTGGACCCACCCACAAGGGGTGGGTCCTGCCGTAGGTCAAATGTCTTGGGCAGTTTCTCTTGGTGTCCACCCACGCTGCCCACCTGCGGGGCTTGGGTACAACCACGTGGAGTGGGTGACACTTGGAAACTCCAAAACATGCTAAACTTCCTTCTTAAGGCCACGGGGAGTTACAATATCTCCCCCTTGGGATCATTCATCCTCGAATAATGTTGATAGGCACTTCAAAAGGTCACGACTCTAGACTAGCAACCCAACATGCATGCAACATCAAAATAATGCACAATTCAAAGGAGGAAACATAAACTCCAACTTAAACATAATCAATGCATTAAAATGAAGTAGGAACTACATCTAACAACCCATTATGCATGAAACTCAACATTTCTCATATTCATAGGGGGAACTATCGTCTCCAAACTACAATCATGCTGAACACAATCTCAAGGAATAAATATGCATTTTACTGTCAAAAATAATAACTAAAGCATGCTTAACAATTCATCTCATGAAGTATATAAGCAGTTCATATTTAATGCACAACAGCATGAGGAACAACAATCATATAATTCATTTTCTTTCAAAAACATAAGCTTTCATGAACATGCTTAACTTAAGGAGATCATGGAACACATAAAACACTCATGACTCCAAAACATAAAACAAGCCAAGAGGAACTCTTTGTCTCAAGCTAGAGTAGGAGTAAAAGGAAAGAGATGAGGACATCGGGACATCATATCGGCCTCAGCCTCCCAAGAACTTATATGGGCCTATAAAATGGGACTAATCTCCCCTTTCATAGAAAACCTCATTACACCCTCCATAGATGTAAAATTCAAGTAGAACCCAAATCATGAATATTAGGGACACTCAACAACCTTGCTTTCGAAGCACACTATTTCCCCCTTGGGAGGAAGCCTCTACTAATTCCTTAAGTACCACTTCTTTCAAGTCAATCCAAAAAGAAAAAACCAAAAACTCATAACAATCATACCGGGTTCTAGAAGCCATCTTTGGAATATCATCCCCTTTTCACCCTCAATTGGTGATAACTCAAATGAAAATTAATGTTAGAGAAATAACTAACCCTTGAAATTGGTCAATACTAACAATCTATTTCCCTCACCCTACCTAGGTGGTAAAAGCAACCTTTTCCCATCATTCTTCTAACCTTCTTATAAGGAACAACTAACCTCTAGACGTAGGATTTACCCTTCCCATTCTAGGATAGGCTCAATTGGCAACTAAAGCTTGACTACATGAGTTCTTCAATCAATAGCAACATACTAGGAATGCAACCAATTCATACCTAGAAAAACATCAAAGTCTAAAAAGTAGCATCGGGATCTAATAAGACATATACATCTAATTGGAAACGATCAACATACCAGTGACTTCATCTGGAAAGCTCTCTTGATCATCTCTAGGCTAGAGTGCATAGAAATGGTTTTGCTCGGGAGCATTGGAGTACGGACCACTAAGAGAAACTTGCTTGGCCTCTCTCCCTCTTGCCTTAAGAACCGGTAAATCTCTCATCTTGTGACCACTCTTGCCTGAACCATAGCAACCGTCCATGCCGGCTAGGCACCTACCATAGTTCTTCCTTCCACACTTAGTGCAAGTGGGCTTAAGCAACAACTATTAACTATTAGCCTTTCCTTGGGGCTTAGGGTTAGACACTCTCTCTTGGTTATACCTATGAGCATTGGGGGAAACTTGATTGGAAAGCCTTTGTTGAGTTCTTGGCTTACCATGTCAATCAGATCTAGCAATAGAAAAATTGCAATCACCGATCCTAATCCTTATTACTTCCATATTCTTCTCCCTAAGTTTCAATTCCTCAATTTGTTGAGCGTACACCATAAGCCTTGAGATATCCATGTCATGGAGGAGCATTGCCGTACGACACTCTTTTTCAACAAAGTCAGACACACCCAACATAAACTCACTCATCTTAGACCTTGAGTCTGCCACCATAGTTTGAGCATATTTGGAGAGTTGGGTGAATGTGACGACCCTAAAAACGAACTAGTGAAACTAGAGCCTCACATGTGAGTTTGAGTTGAGAACTTGATGAAATGATGAGAAATGACCGTGACATCCGGAAACTAGTCATTTGAACTAGTGAGTTGTAAGGGTCAACTTTAAATGGTCATATCTTTTAGCTCAAAATGAATTAGGTGGACCTTTACCTATCCAATTAAAGGTCTCTGAGTCCTCTTTCCAACGCTACCGATTTTGCCCAATTCCGACCTTGGAGTAAAAAGTTATGCCCGAAATATGAAGCACTGTCAGGCTGCAACAAAGGGCGAACTAAGACGGGAAGGGGCACAATTTTTAAGTCAAGACTTTATGGGTCCTTAGTCCTTTTCCAAAATTGA
>JAJOON010008381.1:0-25643 GCA_029582645.1 Solanum megistacrolobum | reverse complement strand
GGAGGGATTTCTGTATATATTTATTTTGGGTTGCTTTCGCCTTGTTATTCTTGTTTAGATTATTGTTTTCGCTAGTTTCTTCCCTTTCGCTCATTGCTTGACGTTCTGGGTGACGGGTTGGCTTACCTACTGGTAGGGTATAGTAGGTGCCATCATGACTCGAGAAATCGGGTCGTGACAATAAGTTCCATAGTAGTTTCCCAAGGGCAGCTTTGTGCCATGTATAGATATCTAAAAAATTCAATCCTCCATTGGATTTGGGCCTGCATAGCTTCTTCCAAGCAATTAGTGTTTTTTTTATGCATCAGCACTTCCTGACCACAGAAACCTCTTGCATATAGACTCAATTGCTTGTATAATCTTCTTTGGCAAAGCAAATACTTGAGCCCAAAATATTTGTACAGCAAACAGAACACTTTTGACTAATTGTGCTCTACCAGCATAGGATAAAAATCTAGTAGTCCAGCTTGTGATCTTCCCCAGTATTTTATCAATGAGTGGCTTGCACTGCACTATGGAAACTCTTTTGGTGCTTAATGGTACTCCAAGATATCTAAACGGTAGTTCCCCCTTGGCAAATTTCAGTTCCTGCACTATCTAATCTTGATCATTCATTTTTACCCCTCCAAAGTATATAATACTCTCAAAAAAATTAGTAACTGAAGAAAACTAACGGATTTTGAGTAATTTCATATAAATGAGCATTAAGCGCATAATTATGCTTAATGAAGGGACTGCAACGTGGGCTAAAAGTTTTAATTAGGTTGTTACTGCATTTGTTTGCCATATTTAATTGAGCTTTATGAGATCTTTAATTATAAATGCAATAAACAATTCAATTCTGGCCGTTTTAACGACCCATTATAATGTAATCAACACAAATAATAATGAAAGAAATAATTTTTATTTTTGAAGGTTTGAAGAAAGAAAATAAGAAAAAATCTCAAAATTATGAGAAAAAGGATATAGTAATAGAGGCCAATGATGCATGCCACATCAGCGTGTTCATTTTCAGCTTTATTAATATATATAGATTTGTCCTTTTTGAGCATAAATTTTATGGATCATGCTAAATTATGTATTTTATTTGTAGGATTAAATTGATAGAAAATGACGAAATTTGGAGTTAAAACGAATTAAAGTTGAAAGGCTGAAGAAGGAAATCAAGCAAGCAGTTTAATGGATTAAATTGAATATTATATTAATATTTCAATATATAAGAATTGTAGCGCAAAGGGAAGAAACAAAAGCCACTGGCCAATTGATGCATGGCGGTGCAGAATCAAATAATTTGAGGCAGTAATGTTCACGCAGACAGCTCACACAGCGGAAAAAAATCCAATTCCTTTTGGTTTTGGATTCCTAATTCAATTTGGACTCAGTTATTTTATTTAGGATTTTCTATATTTATAAATAATCCATAGAAATAATTATTTTGTGGGGAGATCATTCATAGAAGATACTTTTTAGGATTTTATTTCTTCCTCTTATTTGGGTTAGACATTATTGTACTCTTAGTTTTTGATGTTTCTTTAGGAATTATCTTGCAAACTTTAGCAATTTAATTTTCGGATTTCGGTTTATAAGATTTTCACTTTGAAATTCAATTGGAGATTTCAGGTTTCATCTACTCTAATCGTAAGTTCATGAATTATTTTTATCAAAACATGAATTGTGTTCTTTCAAGCATGAATAGGTAAATCCACAATTAGGGTTGTGGGAACCATGAGCAATTAACAACGTATGAATAATAATTAAGTAATTCTTGAATAGTGTTTATGCATGTATTGGTAATTCTTTCGCTTAGAAGTATAACGTGTGCACGCGTTAGAACTCGCATTGTTGCTACTTGCCGAACCAAGGAGGCAGTTAATGAGAATAGAATTAACAACAGAGATTTAGTGGATGCTATCTAATAGTCTAATGTCAATTGGTGCGAGGGTGAAAATTAAGTCATACATTGATGTGATGTCTAATCTTAGGTAAAGTAAGGGTTAGTAAAGTATACACTCGTAGCCGGACCAAGGTGCGTAGTGAAATTCCCTATTTGGAGGACCAATCACCTAGGGATACCTATCTTACCAACTTTGCATGTAAAACACTAGGAAAGGACTACTATTATTAGGATTACTGCGTTAAAAGCTTGTGGGGAACATGTACACCCTAGTTTCTCTCTCATATTGATAATCAAAAGTTTGAATCCTGCTCACTTATTACTTGATCAACAATTGGTTATTTGCTTACACAAAACCCCCTTTTTATTTACTTGTTTCTGAAATAGTTTGACTAAATGGATATAATAGTGAGTTAAGTTTAAGTTTGAACCATATTCCTCGTGGGATCGACCCCAACCTACAAGTTCAGTTCTTTATTTGACGACGACCGCTTATACTTCTTTAGGAAGGTGAAATTTGAGCGTATCACACACAACGACAAATATTTGGTTGATGTTCTTGTCGCGACTTAGGGGTACACCCTAGATGTAACATGGCATAAAAGACACCGAGATGCCTCATACAAGCCACTTAGCTTTCATAGTCAAGATAATAGAAATTGATAAGATTTAAAATATTTTCAACACAATCAAAGTTTTTATAAACATCACGGAAGTCTAATACACTGGTCTCAAAAACCATCTAATACAATAGAATCTCGGGACGCAACCCATACATCAAATGAAAAGAACATAATAAAAGTAGTGGTCATATCCTTGAATGAGGACTCACCAATCTTCAATTCTTCTTCTACTATAGATCCTAGCTACGGGGATGAGAATCGGGAACACTGGACCCTACATTTGGATAAGAAATATAGGCAATAGTATGCGTTAGTACAAAAATATACTAAATATGAAAGCTTGCATAAACATAACATAAGAGTTAAACAATATAAGTCATAGAGCATAATCAATGCACATAATAGATTATCATTACATGTAAGGAGTACTTCTTGAAGTATCCTCAAATCATACTTAGTCAAGACATGGGTAACCGCCTCTAGTCTTACTCATCATGGAAGGCAAACTCAAGCAACAATCCAAACTCATCATTCATCCTAACATATCATAGCTTAAATTTTTAAAGACATGGGGATTTACCTCTTGCCTTCTTAATAAGGTCATGGGTAGTCGCATCTTGCCCTTCTTAATGTGGGATCATGGATAGTCGCCTCTTGTCCAACTTACTATGGGATTATGGGTAGTCGCCTCTAGTCCCCTTGCTTAGGATCATCGGTATACACCTCTAGTCCAACATCATGTGACATGGGTATTCGCCTCTTGTCTTTCTATCATATGACATGGGTACTTGCCTCTTGTCTTTCACTTAAGGAATATGGGTAATCGCCTCTTATCCTTTTCATTAGGAGGTCAAGGATAATCACCTCTTTCCTCATCAATTTCATAGTTCTTTACTTAGATTCATTTTAGGTGAGCAATCCTTTCAACCTAGAATCATTCAATGTGAGAAATCCTTTCACATGTAAGCAAATCATGTGGAAAATTCATTCCACAACAATCACATCAATAATCAACAATCAATTACATGTGCTTCACTCTCAAAGCAATTCTTATCATAAATCATCACATATGCTTCAATCTCAAAGAAACTACTATTGTATCTTATTTATCCTATAAGAATACACATAAATCCGTAAATTCTCCTTTCATAGAGTAAAACCCGTTTTTATTCAATTTAATCTTAGAAACATGGTTCAAGCATGGGTACATGAATTTCATCATAAAAAGTATAGAATCATATCAATTCATGCATAATCAATCATAATTCAATCAATTGAATCAACATTTTAAAAGACCCATTACTTACAAGAAAACCCTAACTCAAATTGGTGAATTTCTACTTTTCAATTGGAGAACTTAGGGGCTCCATGGATGCAAGGATTCCATGGATGAAAAATCTACCATACCTTGCTATAAAATCCCACAAACAATTGAAGAATGGAGACTTTACCTTTAGCCTTAGCTTCAACCCTTCTTCTTCTTCAAGTTCTAGAGAGAGAAATATTTTGGAGAGGAAGAACTTTGGTCTTCTTTTGGGTTTTTAGAAAAATGACTTGAATGGGTTGGATTTAGGGTTAAAATCACTTACATAGGGATCTAAGGCATGGGTAAAATGGCATAGCTTTGTTTTAAAGAAATCTGGAAAAGACCCAACTACCCCTTGACTTAAAACTGACGCAACCCCATGATGGAGCCCCACACGAGCCGTCAAGGACTTCACGGCCCGTAGTGTAAGTCGTGGTCCTTGACTATTGGCTTGGCTTGCCTCCCGTTAAACTCCCTTCCCTTCACGACCCTTCCTACGACCCGTCTTGGCCTTCACGAGCCATCATGTGGCTCGTGTGGAGGGTCTGCCTCAGAGGAGCTACTACCTCCCTCTTCACGGGCATCACCACACCTTGTGGTGCCCTTCATGGTCTGTTTGAGCCATCATGAAGGGTACCCAGGCTCAAAACCTTGGCTTGTGATTTGTCACTTAGCCCCTTGCTTAGTCTCTAGATTCTGAGGTGTTACAGATCTGACTCAAATCTATGGCCTCAGCGCAATAATGAAGACATATCGCAGAATTATTGATGGTTAGTTGGCTGAACTGTTGACTATTTGTGAAAATGTTGGTATACAAATTGAGGGGCTTAAGAAGGAAAACAAATATTTGAACTATACTTCATCCAGCTAATGCAAATGCACAAAGGAAAGGCGAGGAACACATCAAGATCAAAATTTCTGAAACAAAGTCATTTGATTTGTGGGACTTGGAGCATTACTTTGCTAATGTCCATGTTCCTGTGAACAAGTTAATCATGGTTGTCTGTTATTTTTTCTGTGATGCTATACTGTGATGTCAGATGAAGAAGTCAATGATGAATGTGCCAATAGACCCAAAGTTGACATTTGGGAGAAATTGAGGAATGCATTGCATGAGAAATTCCTGCCAAGCAACTTGTATTAGGTTATTAAGGAAAAGTTGAAGTGGTTGAAATAAGTTGGTTTCATTAGAGAAAAATGTGAAGAAATACACATCACTATTATTGGACATTTAAAATATGTCAAACAAAATTAAGTTGCAAAATTTTATTTTGAGAATACAGGGATACACAAAAAAATGAATTGTGCTGGTATAAAGTTTAAGATCTGCCCAGCGCAATTATTGTTGCAGATGTCTTGATAACCTTTCGATCAACTAGTGTCACTTCCGACCCTACTCTTTCATCTAAGAATATAATAAGACAAAGGAAAAATGCAAGGTCCTAAATAAAAGAGTCATAGACAGGATGAAAATGACAACAACAAGAGAAAGATGGTCGTTCCTTCATCCAGTCAAAACAAACACACTAGTGAAAAAAATTACTGAACTTGCCAAAAATCAAGCCATTAAGCAAGGAATTGTTCATGGGAAAGAGCCCAAATTTTTTATGGAAGTACATCCTTTCGAAGAGGGAAGTAAGGAGAATACTAAAATTGCTACTTTGATGTAGGCTAAGTAACCTATCCTCACTTGTCTTTTAGCCCAAAGGAAGGATATGATCTTTACTGTCTTAGAACTATACACTCATTCCCACCCTAGTAGATTCCTACTTGGAATCTCTAGAGTTACTATATTAGCATAATAGTGCAGCACAACATGATAAGAAGACAACTAAGTCATACCCAAGATCACATCAAAATCCAACATATTCACTTTAATCAAGTATGAAGACTCCCAAACACCACAAAGCTAGAATGATACATATGGTTCACTACCATAGACTCCCTATTAGGGGTAAAAATATGAATGGGGGTATCAAGAATATCACACATCAAATCAAGACCTAAGAAAAATTTACAAGTACGTAATAATATATGGATGTCGAATCAAATAAAACACAAGTCATCTCTTCATAGATAAGAATAGTACCTAATATCACTGCATCATACGCCTTAGCCTCATATTTGCCTGATACGGCGTAAAATTGACCTCTATCCTCAGTCCAAGTGACACCTCCAATTGGTTGCGTTGTTCCCCTCCATGCATTACCATTTTCTCTACCCTCCACAACCTTCATGGTTATTACCTCGCTCACCCTAAGGGCATCCCCTTCTATTGCCACATTTGCGTGCTTGAACTATAACTTTATTCTATGCATGTATCGGGTTACCTGTTGGTTTAACAGAGCATTCCCTCTTAAAGTGACCAAAGTTACCACAGTTAAAACACCCTCAATCAAGGGATGTCCTACTAGCATAAGAATGAGAAGCTTCTTGGCTGCTAGGAGTTGAAGATTACTGAATAGGACGTGCCGAATACACCTACTCACTAGGACCTCTAGAATAAGAACAATTGAAATCACCAAAAATCTTAGGTTTTTTAGCCAACGCCTAAGCCTATCTGACCTATCTAACCCCCTCCAGCTTCTTCATGTAGTTAGTCACCTCATTAAAGCTTTGCCCCTGGAAGTCATATGCACAGATAAGACTTGCAACTCAATATTCAAACCTTTTGTCGCGCCCCATTTTTCTCAAAATGGATTTTGGTGTACGACTTAACAACTCTTTTGGGTTTGTTTGAATGAAGAGTTGTCACCTAACGAATTAAGGTGCTTTAGGGCACCTATCTAACCTAACTAATTTAACTAAAGGGTCAACGAACCAAAGATCAGGTAAGGGTTCAAGTTACCTCGAGGGGAAGGTGTTAAGCATCCCTCGAGGTCCACAAATGTGGGTCCCGGTCGTATCTCATACAATTTATGTGGGGTTTACAAGTAGCAATAAAGGTCACTATTTATTAATTAGTTAATTAATTAAGCATGTGAACTAGGTGATAAAATAAATAAACATTAAACAATTACTATAAGTACAAATTAAGAGATAAGCGAGGAGACAAAAACTGCACGAGTATATAGATCCAATTTTATTTATTAAACTACCTCAAACAGAGATGAAATGCAAGGATAAAGTGCTTTAAAAATTGAGGAAGTCATGAATAGAATTTTCAAAACTAAAAAAATGGTTGTTTCTTTATAGGGATGATACCACGATATTATTAATTACGCTCTTCCACCATAGAAATACTTTTGATTTGAGGTCGGCCTTAAAAATTACTAATAATTTATTTTAGAGACGAGTTAAAAGTTTGATCGAAATAAGCACATAAATATTTACATATAATGATTTGAGGTCTGCCTTAAAAATCCCTTTTGAAAAATCATGGGTAGGTGGTACTCCCGGGGACACGTCGGCCTAATTAAAAAATGGAAATAGACCTCATAATTCCTTTTACTTTCCCACTAACAATAGGTTAGGATATATTACTTTCCCACTAATTATAGGTTAGGGCTTACATCTGGGTTGAGTCGAAAAGTTTATTACTGTTGATCGTTAAATACCTAAGAAAGGTTTTCATTTAAAAGTGTTGGCTTACAGTAAGGTAAATGGTTGGAGTGTTTATGATGGTTGTTAGTATTGAGAGTGTGGGCTTCAGTGGAATGATGTGAAGAACATGTGGAGTCAACTGAATGGAAAGGGTTAGTATCGGCTCTTCCAAAGAAAACCTTTAGTGCTATTCAATAATTATTCCGTAAATTCTTATGTGACCATCTATTTCACTTTGTACATGGTTAAGAGTATGATTCACTGGATATGCTTACGTGTGTTTTCACCTTTGTGGGTGGATCCTTAGTGGTGGATCAGGTGTACCGATCCCGCGATGTTCTCTTGGTAGAATGTAGGGATCATTGGGTCCAATTCTATTGTTCTTAAGGGTAATATACAATTGCAATTGCTAAATCTAGAATTGCGATAGTGTTGTTAGGAAGTTTCCATGCTTGGACATATTCCTCGATGAGTATCTGATGTCTAAAGATCAATTTTTTAAAACTTAAGCACATGGTTATGTTGGGAGATAGAGATGTTGATAAGAACTATGATTATTGGGTATTATGAGTGTGTGTGTTGGTTGGTTCAAGTTCACTTCTAATTGTAGAGAGTATTGATTTGGAATTTTATCATGCTTAAGTGCTAAAGGATTCGTCCGGATGATTGTGTCAATGTCCTTGATAACATGTTGTAGATGTGTGTACGATCAACTTTGGTGGTTGTTGGGAATCGCTTTTGTTGTTAGTTAAGTTTACATACAATAATATTTATCACTCGAGTATTAAGATGACTTCATTGAGGTATTGTATGGGAGGATGTGTAGGTATTTAATTGGTTTATTTGAGGTTTGAGATGTGAAACCCTTAGGGGGTCGATTTGGTGAAAGATGCTCAACATAAGGTGAGAAGCATCCAAGCTAAGCTTCTAGTAGTCCAGAGTCGACAGAAAAAGTATGCAGATCGTAAGTTGAAGGACATGGCCTTTCAGGCTGGCGAACGAGTTCTTCTAAAGGTGTCACCCATACAGGGGGTAATGAGATTCAGTAAGAAGGACATGCGAGACAAATATCCCCAGCTATTTGACGATTTAGATACTACACTACTCTTGTTTTATCCCTTTTCTCCTAGCTTGTCACTCGGGGACGAGTGATGGGTCAATTAGTATCTATTGTAACGACTAGATCCCGTAATTATGAAAAGCCAAGGGGGAAAGAATTTGGGTCAGAAAACCTTTTCGTAGTAACTTGAGAATTCTTAGCCTAACCCAGATTTGGACGAAATTGGAGTCAGTAAGGTAAGGGAGATATGGTAATGAATGATAGATCTAATAATAAATTTGATCACATGAGTAGATATCTAAGACGTTAAGGAACTCATACAGCTTTACGGGATCGAATTCGGGAGAGTAGAACTCCCAAAACTAATCTTAGCATGAACGAGTAGTTTCTGAGTGTCATGGGTTGAAGGTGTGTTGTTAAATGGGGGCTTGAAACTCTAAATTTGACTATCTGTTTTCATGCAAGCCGCCAGGGCGGGGCCTCTGTTGCGGGATGGGATAGCAGGCCAGTCATGACTTAAGTTAGAAATAAACCCCAAAAACGTCATTATTCTGCAATTTTCGTTCTTGAGAGCTAAGAGACGAACCAGGGAAATTTCTTGACAATTTTCCACTTCTTCTAGCACTAAAGGTAAGGATTTTACTTCCCTAATCCATTTTTCGATCCGTAGAACTTAGAATCTTGATTATATATTGTTGGGAGAGGGTTTTTAAACAGAATTGGATGGTGGGAAAAAGACCTAATTGAACATTAGGATCATGAGTTGGGTCTTGGGTTTTGGGTTTGTCATAATTCAGGTAAATTAGACCTTAATTATTGATCCTCGTATTGAATTGATTGTTTGTAGACATAGAACAAGCAGAAAGAATCCAGAATGGAAGAATCAAGTTTCTTAGGAGGATTCAAGCTTGTCTTCGAGGTAGGTGATGGTTTGATTTCTTGTTTGTGTAATGTATGTTGGTAATTACTTCATTGTAATGCATGTTTGTATGTGAATGTATCATGTTTTATCAAACCTAATGAGATGAGTGTGAATGAATAAATATATGCCATGATTAACACTTGATTATATTATTATGAGAATGTACATATGAGTGTAATTGAGATTGTGGTTGTGTTGAATGGATCGGATGTCACGTTCCGACACACTAACTTGGATCGGGTGTCACGTTCCGACACACTAACTTGGATCGGGTGCCACGTTTCGAAGCATATATGGGATTGGGTGTCACATCCGGCACACTAATTGGGATCGGGTACCACGTTCCGGTACACTAACAGTTTGGATATGGGTTCCATGGGAGGACCATTGAATTGGGTTCTGTAAAAGGACCATTGAATTGTGTTGTGTATCTACTTGTGATTATTACGTTAATATTTAATGGTGATTGATATTGGAAGACTGTATGTTGCTCTAAAATAATAACCAATGTGTATATATATTATGTACACATCATGTTTAATATGTTGTGACTGCTTATATATATTGTACTTACTGGAATAGCCGCGTGATCCTACGAGTACACTGTGGTTGTCTACTGATATTACACTTGCTCATTCTTTGTTGATTACAGGGCATCTTCAGGCGGTTATTGATAGACCTCAGCTAGAAGATCAATGATCGAGACTGAATTTCAAGGGTGAACCAGTTCTTTCATGCTACCACAAAATCCTTCATTTTGTTTAGTCCATTCTCTTTGGACTCAGATTATTGTTAGATGTTTCTTATTCTTAGTTTTGGGTTGTACCCATTTCCTTAGACTTGTTGAATTTAGATGTTTTGGTAGAATGACTTTCAGGTTCTAAGGGTTAAAATTCTGCATTAGTTTGGTTAGTTATTTGTTAATACCTTTTGAGTTTATGGGAACTCTATATAATTTCTGCATTTAAACATGTTTTCATTTCTTTAAATGCCTATCTTTTCGTTAAGGTGTAGTTGGGTTGCAGTAATGGTTGTCCCACCGGAAGGTTAATGTGGGTGTCACTTACAATGGTCTAGGTCGTGACAAAGTTGGTATGAGAGCCCTAGGTTTGTTGATCTCATTGTACCAAAATGAGTCTAGTAGAGTATTACGGAATGGTACGGAGACGTGTGTAATTTTCTTCGAGAGGCTATAGGACTTTAGGAAAAACTCATTTCTTTGTACTTCTTTCGTTCTATGACTTGAATCCAATTGGTATCTAGGTGATACAAATTGGTATCTGAATTTCTTCACTCTATGTCTCTTCTGGTTAGCAATTAAGTTGTAAAGATGGAAACAACAACACCAGTAATAGAAAATATGTCCTTGGAAATAGGTATGTTTCCTTGATTCACTGTGGCATGTAATGACTAGAGACAATCATGAGGTTTTAATTAGGTTCTTAAGGTTGAAACCTTCATTCATCGTGGGTACTGAATCTGAAGATTCTTATGATTTTCTTGTTGATTGTCATGAGCTGCTTTATAAGATGGCTAAGGTAGAGTGATTTCGTGTTGAGTTTGTGACATACCAGTTCAAAGGAGACACCAAAATGTGGTGGTGATCTCATGTTGAGTGTTGACTAGTAAATGCACTACTTATGACTTGGAAACATTTGATAGCTATTTGTATGGAGAAGTATATACCCTGAACTTTGAGGGATAGGAGGAGAGATGAGTTCCTGAATATAGAACAACATAATGTATTTGTTGCAGCCTTTAAGGCAAAGGGTTGTGTTTTATCCAAATATGGTACTCCACTTTGTTTCAGTCTAGAAGAGAAAGATTCACCGTGTTGTGAAGGGATTAAAACCAGATTTGTAGATTTAAGCTTATAGGTGGCTGCTTTAGCAAAAATCTTTTCGGGAAGTGGTTTATTTGGTGACGGAGGTAGAAGGGGGTGAAGTCAGAAGACTTCGCCAAGGTGACAATATTTAAGAAGTTTTGTATTGAAGGCTAGATAATGAATACCATTACTTGGAAAATGCATTTAGTGTTGTTGTCATATCATGTATGGGTTGCTTAGTAAATGATGAATCATGTTGCGACAGTTAAAGATAGAATATCTATTGCAATTTCCTAGATTGAGTGTATATCAAAGAGGGTCATGATACGACTACTACAATAGAAGCAATGCTTACATGGTCAAGTTATTAAGTGTGTTAAAATTGTGGAGAAACTAGGCATATGAGGAGGAAATCAGTGTGGCCATGGAGGCCGGGGAAATAGTAGTGTAGGTAGGGCAGTGTCGCCAGGCAAAGAGGTTGCCCATCAAGATGATCGGGCTCAGTTTTATGCTTTTCCGGGCAAGACAGAGGCTGAGGTGTCTGATGTATTGTATTGTATGATCCAGGTTCTACTTATTCATATGTGTTAGTTCAGTTTGCCTTGGGAATTTGATACGATTTGTGATATACATTATGCCCCCATCTATGTTTCTACCCCAGTTGGAGAATCACTTATAGTCACCCATGTGTATCGTGTTTGCCCTATCTTGTTTATGGGTTTTCAGACCTGGGCTGATTTGGTTATTTTGGATATGATTGACTTTGATATAATCTTAGGCATGACTTGGTTGTCCCCCTATTATGTTGTGTTAAATTGTAAATATAAGTTTGTGACTCTAGAGATCCCTGGTAGGGAAAGGTTAGAGTGGGAAGGGGTGTCTAAACCTAAGCCATCTAAGGTCATATCCTTCATATGGGCTAGGAAACTGGTGGGGCGGGGATGTTTGGCATAATTGGATCATGTTTGAGATGTTGAGGTTGAGTCTCCCTCTATTGAGTCTATTATTGTAGTGTCTGAATTTAAGGAACTGTTTCCTACCGATTTGCCTGGTATGACTCCGGATAGAGATATAGATTTCTTCATTGACTTGGATCAGGATACTCGACCCTTTTCCATCCCTTTTTATCGCATGGCTCTGGTAGAATTGAGAGTGCTTAAGGCTCAAATCCAGGAGCTTTTTGATAAAGGTTTCATCCGTCATAGTGCTTCCCCGTAGGGTGCCCCTGTCTTGGTAGTATGAGGACTGGTGATTTCATCTTAAGCCATAAAGGAGTGGATTGATACCGGAATGAAAATTTTATGGATAAAGAAAGTCACATTGAGTATACTTGGTTGAAGAAAATTAAAGATTTTAATAAGAAAGTGCGTATAAAAATTGGGTTAGTCCGTTTAATCTGATGAGTATACATGATTTGAGGTGTCATGTTGATGAAAATGTTGACTTTGTAGTAATAGTCAGGGCTGACTGAGCATAATGGTAATAAGAGTTTGTGATTGATTGTGATAGGATGCAGCTATATAATAAGATTGTGGTTAAGAAAATTTTGTATAGTAATTTTGACTCGCGAGTATCTAAGGTTGTGGCTTTCTAATATTTGGTGAGTAACGAGGTGTATGGAAGGGCTTAAGAGATGGTGGGACACCATTCGAATAGAATTTAAAAGAGCTAGAGTCGTAATGAAGAAAAATAGTGGGATGTAGTACAACCTTTAGAGAGAGGCAAGAGCAAGAATATGTTATTTGATTGCAAGGCTAAAGAGGTATCTTTAGAGGGGTAGAGATTTGGCTTCATAGAGCCATTAATGCATTCGTTGTTGTGGCTATGGTAATAGTGTCACGGGTCCATCAGATTGGTTAAAAACTATGGAAAAAGACTTAAGAAAAGAGTGTACAGACATTAGCTCGAGTGTGATATATTTGGTTTGAGTTTAGTAATGAGTATGATTGAATTTTTAGCGAAGGATATTGTAAGATCAATGGAGATGTGATCAAAAGCGAAGATCCCTGAATTCATAAAAATCTTCAAGGTACAAGCTAATGTGGATAGATAAGGGGATTGTGTTGTACGGTTAGACTTACAATTCAGATTTTCATTATAAGTCTACATTCGTGGTGATATATTTTGTCAAGGTATGAATTGGTAAGGTGAGAAATGATCAATTGTATCAGGTATTGAGCAATTAAAAAGACCTACACCTGGGTTGAGTCGTAAAGTTTATTATTGTTGATCGTTAGTTACCTAAGAAAGGTTTTCATTAAAAGTGTTGGCTTATAGTAAGGTAAATAATCGGAGTGTTTATGATGGTTGTTAGTATTGAGAGTGTGGGCTTCAGTGGAATGATGTGAAGAGTATGTGGAGTCAACTGAATGGAAAGGGTTGGTATCGGCTCTTCCGAAGAAAACCTTTAGTGCTATTAAATAATTATTCCATAAATTCTTATGTGACCATCTATTTCACTTTTTACATGGTTAAGAGTATGATTCGCTAGCTATGCTTACGTGTGTTTTCACCTTTGTGGGTGGATCCTTAGTGGTGGATCAAGTGTATCGATCCTGCGATGTTCTCTTAGTAGAATGTGGGGATCATTGGGTCCAATTATATTGTTCTTAAAGGTAATCTACAATCGCAATTGCTAAACTAGCATTTCGATAGTGTTGTTAGGGGGTTTGCAGGCTTGCACATATCCCTCAATAAGTATATGATGTCTAAAGATCAAATTTTTAAAACTTAAGCTCATGGAAATTTATGTTGGAAGATGGAGATTTTGATAAGAACTATGATTGTTGGGTATTATGAGTGTGCGTTGGTTGGTTCAGGTTCACTTCTAATTGTAGCGAGTATTGATTTGGAATTTTATCATGCTTAAGTGCTAAAGGATTCGTCCGGATGATTGTGTCAATGTCTTTGATAACATGTTGCCGACGTGTGTACGATCAACTTTGGTGGTTGTTGGGAATCGCTTTTTTTGTTAGTTAAGTTTACATATAACAATATTTATCACTCGAGTATTGAGATGACTTCATTGAGGCATTGTATGGGAGGATGTGTAGGTATTCAATTGGTTGGTTTGAGGTTTGAGATGTGAAACCCTTAGGGGGTCGATTTGGTGAAAGATGCTCAACATAAGGTGAGAAGCATCCAAGCTAAGCTTCTAGTAGTCCAGAGTCGACAGAAAAAGTATGCAAACAGTAAGTTGAATGACATGGCCTTTCAGGCTGGTGAACGAGTTCTTCTAAAGGTGTCACCCATACAGGGGGTAATGAAATTCGGTAAGGACATGCGAGACAAATATCCCCTGCTATTCGACGATTCAAATACTACTCTACTCTTGTTTTATCCCTTTTCTCCTAGTTTGTCACTCGGGGACGAGAGATGGGTAAATTTGTATCTATTGTAACGACCTGATCCCGTCGTTAAGGAAAGCCAAGGGGGGAAGAATTTGGGTCAGAAAACTTTTTCGGTGTAACTTGAGAATTCTTAGCCTAATCGAAATTTGGACGAAATCGGAGTCAGTAAGGTCTAGGGAGATCTGGTAACGAACGAGAGATCTAATAATGAATTTGATAACACGATTAAGGAACCCGTACGAATTTACGGGATCGAATTTGGACGAGTAGAACTCCCGAAACTAATCTTAGCATGAATGGATAGTTTTCTGAGTGTCATAGGTTAAAGGTGTATTGTGAAATGGGTGCTTGAAACTCTAAATTTGACTCTCTGTTTCCATGCAAGCCGTCGGGGGGCGCTATGGAAGGATGGGGTAGCGGGCCATTCGCGACTTAAGTTGGAAATAAACTCCAAAAATGTCATTATTCTACAATTTTCGTTCTTGAGAGCTAAGAGACGAACTAGGGCAAGTTCTTGACAGTTTTCCACCTCTTCTAGCACTAAAGGTAAGGATTTTACTCACCTAATCCATTTATCGATCTGTAGAACTTATAATCTTTATGATATATTATTGGGGGAGGGTTTTTGAACTAAATTGGATGGTGGTAAAATGACCTAATTAAACATTAGGATCATGAGTTGGGTCTTGGGTTTTGGATTTGTCATAATTCTGGTAGATTAGACGTTAATTATTGATCGTCATATTGAATTGATTGTTTGGAGACCTAGAACAAGCGGAAAGAATCCAGAAAGGGAAGAATCAAATTTCTTAAAAGGATTCAAGCTTGTCTTCGAGGTAGGTGATGGTTTGATTTCTTGTTTGCGTAATGTATGTTGGTAATTACTTCATTGTAATGCATGTATGTGTGTGAATGAAGCATTGTTGATCAAACCTAATGAGATGAGTGTGAATGAATAAATGTATGCCATGATTTAACACTTGAATGTATGATTAGGAGAATGTACATATGAGTGTGATTGTGATTGTGGTTATGTTGAATAGATCGAGTGTCACGTTCCGACACACTAACTTGGATCGGGTGTCACGTTCCGACACACTAAATTGGATCTGGTGCCACGTTCCCGCGCATATATGGGATCGGGTGTCACGTCTAGCACACTAATTGGGATTGGGTACCACATTCCGGTACACTAACAGTTTGGATATGGGTTCCATGAGAGAACCATTGAATTGGGTTCCGTGAGAGGATCATTGAATTGTGTTGTGTATCTACTTGTGATGATTACGTTCATATCTAATGGTGATTTATATTGGAAGACTGTATGTTGCTCTAAAATGATAATCAATGTGTATATATATTATGTACACGTCATGTTTACTATGTAGTGACTTCTTATATACGTTGTGCTTACTGAATAGCCATGTGATCCTATCAGTACATTGTGGTTGTGTACTGATACTGCACTTGCTCATTCTTTGTTGATTACAGGGCATCTTCAGGCGGCTATTGATAGACCTCAGCTAGGAGATCAATGATCGAGACCGGATTTCAAGAGTGAGACAATTCTTTCAGGTTGCCACGAAATCCTTCATTTTGTTTAGTCCATTCTCTTCGGACTCAGACTATTGTTAGATGTTTCTTATGCTTAGTTTTGGGTTGTACCCATTTCCTTAGACTTGTTGAATTTTGATGTTTTGGTACTATGACTTTCAGGTTATAAGGGTTAAACTTCCGCATTAGTTTGGTTAGTTATTTGTTAAAACCTTTGAATTTTATGGAAACTCTATATAATTTATTCATTTAGACCTGCTTCCGTATCTTTAAATGCCTATCTTTTCGTTAAGTGGTGTAGTTGGGTTGTAGTAATGGTTCTCCCACCGGAGGGTTCGTGTGGGTGCGACTCACGATGGTCTGGGTCGTAACAAAATTTGTATCAGAGCCCTAAGTTTGTGTGGATGCCACTCACGATGGTCTACCCCGGTATTGATTTGTGAGAAAAATGTTGTTTGATGGAATTTTTGAGTCCCCTAAAAAATTATGCCCCAATATCGTGACTTGTAAGAAAATGTCCTTATAATAGAATTTTTGAGACCCTCTCAAAAATTCTGCCCAGTTATACAATCAAGGGAAATGAAAATTTTATAAGGATAAGACTGAACTCCATAGGAGCGCCTACGTATCCTATCTTAAATGGGAATCAGGTCTAACATAGTTCCAAATACAAAGTAAAAGAGCATGAAACAAACTTAGATGTAGTATCTCTTCACAACATCTAAGTTGATAGGTTTGGGCCAAACTTCTCCATCCATTTTTGCGAGTATGAGTGCTCCACCTGTCAACACCCGAGAGACTATGTATGGACCTTGCCAGTTTGGTGAGAAATTACCCGTTGCTTCATCTTGATTCGTGAAGATTTGTTTAAACCTGGTTGCCCAGGTGAGAAATGCCTGGTCTGACCTTCTTGTTGAAAGCTCTGGCCATTCTATTTTGATTGAGTTGGCCATGACAAATGACATTAATCCTTCTTCCGTTTATTAATGACAAGTTCCCCGACCGAACTTGTACCCATTTAGCATTACTCAGCTCCGCTTCCTGAATAATCCTCAGAGATGATATCTCTACTTCAGCAGGTATCATAGCTTCATTACCTTATACTATATATTAGGTGTAAGTTTTGATGGTAGTGCGATATCCCAGCAAGGCAAAAGGTAGCCTTGACCGCTCCATTCATTTGTGGTCCATTCGTTGTCGAGTTCTAATGACTGATCTTAAACTCCTCACACAATGATCTCATCAAATCACTATTTAGGTTGGTTCCGTTATTAGTGATGATTGACTCAAGAATTCCGAACCTATATATAATATGATTTTGACCAAGTTATCTACAACTTTCTTTGTCACTGATTTGTGAGAGGTGGCTTCGACCCACTTGGTGAAGTAGTCAATTGCAACAAGAATGAATTTATGTCCATTAGTTGTTGCTTTCAATTGGACCAAGGACGTCAATGCCCTAAGCTGCAAATGACCAAGGTGAACTAGTAACATGGAGTTCATTGGGAGGAACTCGAATCATATCTTCATGAGTCTGACATTGGTGACATTTTTGAACATAGCGAATACAATATGTTTCCATAGTTAACCAAAAATATCTCGATCTCAAAATCTTCTTTGCCAATGTAAAATCGTTCAAGTGAGGACCACATGTTCCTGCGTGTATCTCTTCAATCAACCTGCTAGCTTCTCCAACTTTGACGCACCTTAGCAACCCCAAGTCGGGAGTCATCCTATAAACGATTTCTCTATTTAGAAAGAATTAATTTGATAACCTCCAGGTTGTGCACTTTTGTACACTTGTTGCGTCTCCTGGATATTCACTATTCTTCAAATATCCTTGAATGTCATTGAACCAAGGCTTTCCATCAGGCTCTTCCTCGATATCAAAGCAGTATGTTGGTTGTTCATATATATGAATGTTAATGGGATCAATGTAATTATGATCAGGATGTTGAATCATAGAGGACAAAATGGCTAAGGCATCTGTGAATTCATTATGGATCCTTGGTACATGTTTGAATTTTGTCTTGATGAACCTTTTGGCCTATGCACGCACTCCAAGTATGGTAACAGATTCTGATTCTTCGTTGCCCACTCGCCTTGAACTTGATGAATCAATAGGTCTGAATCTCATATTATCAGCATTTCTTGGACATCCAAGTCAATCGCCTATCGGAGTCCCAATATGCAAACTTCATATTTGAGCAAAGGAATCTGAGTTTCGCCGATATCGGATAATATTTCCCAGTTGGTGAAAACATCCTCCTGCCATCGTATTCTTCAGAGATATCTTTGCCCACGAAATCTACTTCCTCATCAAGAAAGTAAGTCTTTAACAGTCTGTAATCATCATCTACAAGGTTCTCCGCCATATGATCCGCTAATGCTTGTGCCTTCACTGTTTTTTGTGTAACATATGTTATGTCAAACTCGCTCAATAGTATCTACCATTTAGCGAGTTTACTTGTAGGCATGGGCTTTTGAAATATATACTTCATAGGATACATCCTTGAGAACAGATAAGTAGTGTGTGAGGAGAGGTAGTGTCACAGCTTCTAGGCAACCCAAGTTAAAGCACAATAGGTATGTTCCAATAGAGAATATCAAGCTTCATATAATATGAACTTCTTGCTCATGTAATATATCATCTACTCCTTTTTTTCTTGTTTCCACATGTTGCCCAAGATGCAGCTGAAAGCATTACCCAATACTGATATGTACAACAACAATGGCCTACCAGATTCGAGTGGAACCAACACAGGAGGATTATTGGACAAGTAATCTTTATTCTTGTCAACTGCTTGTTGACATTCATCTGTCTATTTCACCGTAGAATGCTTCTTCAACAACTTGAAAATAGGCTCACAAATGACAGTCGGCTATGAAATGACTGATGTAGTTAAGTCGTCCCAAGAAACTCATTACCTCCTTATTACTCTTCAGCGGAGGAAGATCACGAATAGCTTTGATTTTTGATGGATCCAATTCTATACCCCAGTGGCTGACAATGAAACCCAATAGCATTCCAACAGGAATACCAAAGACACATTTTGCAGGATTCAGCTTCAATTTATAATTGTGCAGTCTGGCAAAAAACTTTCGAAGGTCATCCAAATGATTTGAACCCTTCCTTAATTTGATGAAGACGTCATCAACATAAACTTCAATTTATTTGTGGGTCATGTCATGAAACATAGTGGTCATTGCTCTCATGTATGTAACCCCAGTATTCTTTAACCCAAAAGGCATCACCTTGAAGTTGTAGACACCCCACAGAGTGATGAAAGTAGTTTTATCAGCATTCTCCTTCTGCATCTCAATTTGATAATAACCAACAAAGAAATCCACGAATGATTGTGTTTCATGCTTGGCACAGTTGTCAATCAGGATGTGTATGTTGGGCAATGGAAAATTGTCCTTGGGACTAGCCTTGTTGAGATCCCGATAATCCACATAGACTCTGACTTTCTTGTCTTTCTTGGGCACTGAAACGATGTTTGCAAGCCAGGTTGGATACTCTGTCACTTGAAGGATTTTGGCCACTAATTGCTTTGATATTTTCTTTTTGATTTTCAAACTCAACTCAGGCTTGTATTTTCTGTGCTTCTGCTTCACTGGAGGGTAGGCTGGATCAGTAGGCAACCGGTGAGCTACTATTGAAGTGCTTAGCCCTGTCATGTCTTCATAGTACCAAGCGAAAATATCTGTATTCTCTAAGAGACACTCAATATACTATTTCTTGTCTTCTTCCGTCATATGGATGCTTACTCTGGTCTCTTGTGTTATCTCCGAACTTTCTATATTTACCATTTTTGTTTCTACTAAGTTTGTATTGGTTTTTTCCTCGAATTCATCAACCTTTCTGATTAACTCTTCAGGGTCTTCACTTTCTTCGATCTCTTCTAAGTCATTAATGCTAAGTTGTGTGGTCTCATTATGTGCCATAGTCTCAGATTCGATATTTTTATAACAAATTTTGCTGGAAGAAAAAATAACGCACAAATAAATAGAGGATATTAAATAAATGGAAAAAAGAACTTTGTTGCTAAAACTCAAGAGCTTCATAATACTAGCACTTAAACATTAAAAAGAATAGATTAAATATTTATTAATTATTTATTTGCACTAAGTGGGAAAAGTTAGAAAGCATGCCTATATGATCTAATTAATTTTTAGAATATTTTTGGGTTTAGAAATCATGCATATAGGCTTTTAATATTTTTGCACATTAATTTTTTAATAGATGTCATGCTATGAAATAATTGGTAACCTGCCATAATTGCAACTTCTGATAGTAATAATAATTTAATAATTTATAAGTATGATGTTTAATCTGGAATTCTAAATAAGTTGTAGCTTGTTGATAATTTAGTTGAATTAATAAGAGCTTAATAACTTTCAAACTAATTGATTAGAAATCATGTCTATAGGACATAATATTTTCCAACATGTTAAATAGCAGAATAAATTTTGTTATGCCTATTTTTTGCCACTGTTCTGTGACATATTTAGTTACTGCCACTTAAAGATAAAATTAAAAAATCTTTCTTTGCATGTTAATATGTCCTTGATTAAAATAATTAATGTGCTTTTAAATCAACCTCTGCTTATAATATTATGCATGTTTTAACTAACCTTCCCTAGTTTAAAATCTGCCCGATGTGAATAAATTTTGAATTGCGATAAACTATCTGTTGCATAAAATAAATTATCGAATTGTTAGTATGCTACTGCATTAATAATCTTCTGCTGCTGCATTAATAAATTTTTTCTACTTTGTAATTATATATGTTCTGCCCATTATTAAACAAGTCTTATGACATAATCATTTTGCCTATATTTATCTTTGTCAAAATCATTGTTCAACACTCTTTTCAAAATTTGGATTGAATAGTACATTTTAAAAAAAATTTATATAAGTAATATCTCCTAACCTATAGTTAGTGGGAAAGTAAAAGGAATTATGAGGTCTGATTCCATTTTTTAATTAAGCAGATGCATCCCTGAGAGTACCACTTACCCATGATTTTTCAAGAGGGATTAAGTGTATTTATATGTAATATTTATGTGCTTATTTTAATCAAACTTTTCACTCCTCTCCAAAATAAATTATTACTAATTTTCTAAGACCAACCTCAAATTAAAAATGTTTTTATGGTGGAAGAGCGCGATTAATAATATCATGGTATCATTCCTATAAAGAAACAAATATTTTTTTAGTTTTGAAAACTCTATTCATGACTTCCTCAATTTTAGCACTTTATCCTTGCATTTCATCTCTGTTTGGGGTAGTTTAATAAATAAAATTGGATTTTTTCTTCTATATACTTGTGCATTTTTTGTCTCCTCGTTCATCTTTTAATTTGTATATATATTAATTGTTTAATGTTTTTAATTTATCACCTAGTTTGCATGCTTGATTATTAACTAATTAATAAATAGTAACTTTGATTGCTACTTGTAACCCCCACATAAATTGTATGAAATACGGCCGGGATCCATATTTATGCATCTCAAAGGATGCTTAACACCTTCCGCTTGAGGTAACTTGAACCCTTACTTGATCTCTAGTTCATTGACCATTTAGTTAGATTAGTTAGGTTAGATAGGTGTCCTAATGCGCCTTAATTCGTTAGGTGGCGACTCTTCATTCAAACAAACCAAAAAGAGTTGTTAGGTCATGCACCAAAAACCATTTTGAATAAAATTGAGACGTGACAGAATGATGACTCTGCTGGGGATATAACTAGGTTCTTTTCATTACGTGTTTCATGCTTTATGTGGGGGTTCATGCGTTTTGTATATTTTCCTTGTTTGTTTTGCTATTTCTGTGTCTAAATTGTTATTTATCTTTCCTTTCATCACTTAATTCCATGCTTGATCCCTTTCTCCTTTTCCTTATTTGTTTATTTCAATGTTTAATCCTTCCCCTTTTCCCTTATTTGTTTATTTCCATGTTTAATCATTTTCCCCTTTCCTTGTTTGTCTAATTTTCTTATGTATTTGCATGTTTATTTCCTCTTGTTTATGCAATTACTTATTTATTTATTTACTGTTTTTCATAAACTGTCTATGTGTTACTACTTTTCATTTAATTGCTAGATGTTACTGCTTTGATAATTGGCATTTCGCTCATACTTCCCCCAATTTGGACCTTCTTCCTTTTTTTTATCGTGATGTTGTGCCTTTGCACCTCTCACAAATACCCTTGGTGTCAATCCACACAATTAGTAGCCACCATATCATCTAAAGGGTCCCAACACCTTTATACCAATTGCATATTATGTGTCAACGTGATCACCATAATTAATTTAAGCCAAATCATACCAAAATAGAGTTTAGAATTTGTTTGTTTTTGTTTGCAGTGTTATAATGACCTAGCCAGATTTCGTCAACGTTCAAATGGTTGTAGATGTGAATCCCAAGCTAAGAGTGTGGTAGAATGACATTAAATGGACTCCTGAATTCAAGGTTGATCATCTTTTGGGTGGCTTAACTTCTCTCATCTCTGTCACACTAAACCCTCACTTAATCAAGTCTTTGCTGAACTTTAGGGACCCTATAAGGATGGTCTTCAAATTTATTGATTTCGAACTGGTGCCAACGATAGAAGAAATTTGTGGCTTCATCAACTTGACGTACCATGAGTGTGAAATAATGGTACCCTATAAGCAATCATCAAGGGAGTTTCTAGAGAGTCTGGGAATGAATCCCAATCCAACATTAACTTATTTAGATCTTGGGTGGATTTCTTTCAACTTTTTGTATTCAAGCTTCGGCCATGAAGATAGTTATTACTCTTTTATTAATGAATTTGAGTGCTCCGCCAAGAGATGGGAAATATATCGCTTGAATGTCCTTGTCATCGCAATATAAGGTTCCTTAGTTTTCCCTAAAGAGAGGGGAAAGATCGACACTCGTTTGGGTAACATGGTTCAATATTTAGCTAAAAGAGAAGGTGAACCTAGGAAAACTATAGTTCCCATGATCCTGGCGAAAATAATGAGAAGTTTGTCGGCATGCGTCAATGGCATAATATTTCTAGAGGGATGCAACAATCTGCTACAATTGTGGGCTATTGAACACTTTCGCAGACGACCTGACACGGTAGCTCTCTTCCTTGGTTCTGGCAAAAAGATTGATAATCACCCAAAAAGAATGGAATTCTTTACCGCCCCTATAGGGGTAAAAGACTAGGTGATGTATTTGAAAGGACTCAACTGTTATTGCATTCAATGAAAACTCTATTAGTTGTCCACCATTCATGCAATAGTAAGAGGTGATGAACACTATTTCATTGAGCTTATTGGCTTAAAGGGTGGTCAACCATACGCTCCTCTTTGAATACTCCACCAATTTGGACAAACTCAAGTAATACCACTCCGATCCAACATGGATCAGTTTAAGTACGACTTTGAATCAGATAATCCGCAAATCCACAACATGCTTCAAAGATGGGAGCGTGTGGTAACCATTGCTATTGTGGACTCGCGGATTATCTGATTCAATGTCGTACTTAAACTGATCCATGTTTGATCAAAGTAGTATTACTTGAGTTCGTCCAAATTTGCGAAGTACTCGAAGAGGAGCGTATAGTTGAATCCCCTTTAAGCCAATAAGCTCAATTAAATAACGTTTATCACCTCTTACTATTGCATAAGGAATGACAACCAATAGAGTTCCATTGAATGCAATAATTGCTGAGTCCTTTCAAATACATCACCCAATCTTTGATCCCTATAGGGGAGGTAAAGAATTCCATTATTTTTAGGTGATTATCAACCTTGTTGCCAGAACCAAGGAAGAGATATATCGTGTCAGGTCATCTGTGGAAGTGTTCGATAGCCCACAATTATAGCATACGGTTGCATCCCTCGAAGAATATTCTACCATTGACGAATGCCGACAGAAATTTCATTATTTCCGTCAGGATCATGGGCACTATAGATTTCCTAGGTTCACCCTCTCTTTGAGCTAAATTTGAAACACGTAACCCAAACAAGTGTCGATATTTCCCCTGTCTTAGGAAAAACTAAGGAACCTAATATTGCGATGGCAAAGACATTCAAACGATATATTTCCCATCTCTTAACAGAGCACTCAAATTCATCAATAAACGGGTAATATAACTATCTTTTTGGCCGAAGTGTGAATACAAAAAATTGAAAGAAATCCACCCAAGATCTAACAAGTTAATGTTGGATTAGGCTTCATTACCAGACTTTTTAGAAACTCCCTTGATGATGGCTTATAGAGTATCATCATTTCACACTCATGGTACGACAAGTTGATGAAGCCACTAATTTCTTCTATCGTTGGCACTAGTTCGAAATCAATAAATTTTAAGATCATCCTTACAGGGTCCCAAAAGTTTAGCAAAGCCTTGATTAAGTGAGGTCTGGTGTGACAGAGATGAGCGAAGTAAAGCCACCCAAAAGATGATCAACCTCTAATTCAGTAGTCCACTTTATGTCATTCCACCACACTTAGTTTGGGATTCATATCTACAGCCATTTGAACGTTGATAAAATCTGGGTAGGTCATTATAACACTGCAAACAAAAACAAATAAATTTTAAACTCTATTTTGGCATGATTTGGCTTAAATTAATTATGGTGATCACGTTGACACATAATATGCAATTGGTATAAAGGTGTTGGGACCCTTTAGACAATAGGGTGACTACTAATTGTGTGGATTGACACCAAGGGTAAAACCACCTAGGGTTTATGCAGCATGTATGACCTATGTGAAATTTCTAAGAGTTGATTAGACACGGACTTGAAGAGGTTCTATGCGGAAAGGCTCATGGTTTCACAATAGTAATACTATCCATTTTTGTCACGCATATGCCGACTCTCTATAATAGGGCATTTGAAGAGAATTAGAGTATTTGTGAGAGGTACAAAGGCACAACATCACGATAAAAATAAAAATAAAAAGGTCTAAATTAGGGAAAGTATGGGCGGAATGCTAGTTATCAAAGCAGTAAAATCTAGTCATTAAATGAAAAGCAGTAACACATAGACAGTTTATGGAAAACAGTAAATAAATAAATAAATGCATAAACAAGAGGAAATAAACATGCAAATACATAAGAAATTAAACAAACAAAGAAAGAGGACAGGTATTAAACATGAAAATAAACAAATAAGGGAAAAGGTGAAGGATTAAATATGAAAATAAACAAATAAGAAAAAAGGAGAAAGAGATCAAGCATGGAAATGAGCGATGAAAGGAAAGCAAATAAAAATTTAGACACATAAACAGCAAAACAAACAAGGAATAGACACAACGCATGAACCCCCACATAAAACATGAAACATATAATGGTATTTGCTTAACAGCTATTAAGTTCTTACCATTATATGTTTCTACTCAATTATCATGAAAGTTATTAAGCTCTTATTAATTCAACAAAATTATTAACAAGCTACAACTTATTTAGAATTCCAGATTCAACATCATACTTATAGATTATTAAACAATTATTACCTTCAGAAATTGCAATAGTGGCAGGTTACCAATTATTTCTTAGGCATGACATCTATTAAAAAATTTAA
>JAJOON010008380.1:0-41290 GCA_029582645.1 Solanum megistacrolobum | reverse complement strand
TTTTAATATATATATATATATATATATATATATATATATATATATATATATAGAGGATATATAATAATTTTGACCTGGTACCACTCAAGTCCAAATTGTAAATATTTTATTACATAAATCTGATCAGCTTCTATCTTGATTGGCTAGTTTTGAATTAGCTGGCACGAGGAATAAATAATTTGACTTTTGAGAATTTGTTGATGATCGTTGACTCTTTCACACTATTCAAAAATAGTCTGACCTACGCAAATTGTAGGATTATTGACAAGGAAAAATCTATTAAATTTGCAAAATCTTATAGCTTAAATCGATCATCCGTGCACTTCTCTCTTAAATCGTTTTAAAGAATGCTTGGCGGCCTATAGAAGCCTAATAGTCTTTTATCTAGGATTTCACTTTTTTGAATATCTCATTTGTAGCTTGGAGATGCCTCAACGATAAGATCGTTGAGACTTTATTTATTTTTCATTGTTATCGTTAGAACTTTTAAAATGAAGAATAGCCGATGAAAACAATACAGGACAATGTTACGATGTTCTTATCTCTAGAGGGCACACCTCTAACTTTATGTCAAAAGATGCAAATGAGACGATCAAGAAAATGAAAATCTAGATAAAAGACCTTTTTAATACGGAACACGTATAACTTTACTAAAACTATAACAAATAAATAGTAAATTTGGACTCCATAATTATAGCAATATAATAGGTTCAATGTAAAAATGCTTTAAAGATTTTGAAATTAGAGAGCTCAAATTCGCATATGATTATTGGATTATCGAATTTATTTAGTTGATGGTCAACTCCTTCATAATATATTACATGGCCGTTGGCTCCTATTTTAATTTGCTTATATGACTGGTTTGTAACAAAGTCCTAAACTGTATTATAATATATTTAAATTTGTTAGTTCTTGGATCATGTTTCTGAATAAATAAAATAAAATATCTGCATGATGAAACAACTTATTTAATAAAAAAAAACTATCCCAATAATACAGTAATATAACTATATAAGATATTGAAAGGTCATTGACCATATGATAATTAATTAATAACATGTCAAGGCATAACTGTTGCCTATATATTAGGCATAACAACTCCACCCTCAATTAAGTCAAAGGAGGATCCACCATTACTTCTTTCTGTCGAAAAAAATAAATAAATTCAAAATTTGTATTTTACAAGTTTGAGTTCATGAATTTATTACAATTTATACCATTTATATTATTTATATTTATTTTGTGAACATTTTAATATATATATATATATATAAAATTTGACATAAAATTACTAGATTCAGATAAATTCATAACTTGGACACAAACAATATGTATATGTATATACCATTACATCTTATTAATACGTATGTGCCTCTAACCTAGCTATATATTAGGTGTGGAAACATATACAGAAATCAAAATGCATGTCCTATAGTCTATATATGACCCACAAAATCTAGTTCTTAATTATCTCTACAAATTGTGAACAAAAAGGCAATAAATAGAAGGAACGAAGATCACTACAAAATAAATTGAAAGTAGTCATGAATTTTATCGCTAATTTGTTGCTAAATTAATTGAAACTAACATGATTTTTTACTATTCATTATTAAATAAAATTATATATGAATTTTAATGTATAGCTATAAAATTTATCTCGTTAATTTTTATTTTTCTTTAACAATACATAGAGCTTAACCTCGATCTCAAGACCTATTTGAGGATGGGAAATAATAGAGAGGGTGGTTAATATGCTGACTTTATAATAAATATTTCATGTTCTAAAAGCAAGAAAAGTCACTCAAGCAGCTGCAAAATTTAAAAAGTGCAAGGTCAAAAGACCCCATGTTCATATCAAATCCTCCCTTATAGCAAGGGCATGGGTGTTAAATCAGCAAGTTGGATTAAATTTTGACGGATTATAATGAATTGAGTTAATAACCTGCTTAAATGTAATGATTCGCCAAAAAGTTACTTGAGCTAACGCACGTAAAAAGTCGGTGTAAACAACTAAATTTTAAATTCTTTTTTTTTTGTAATTTGTTTACGTATTTAATTTATTTATTTTTACTTTTATATAAAGAAAAAAATGCCATCTTAAATATATTTTGACAAAAAATTTCATGGGTTAATATAAATTATATATCAATTTAATTTTTAAACTAACTAAATTGAATTAGTTAAAATAAATAAATCATTATCCAATTCAAACCTAAAAATATCAAACGCTCATAATTTTATGGACTAATTTTGACACGCTTAGCAAGTGGTACTCTTCCCTGTTGAATTTGACAAAGACGTTGAAATGAAGCACATATTCACATGACATTTAATTAAAAAAGCATAAATTGATTGTAAAACTGATAGGAGTGTGTTATATTTATATTACTATATAAAGATTAAAGAGTTAGGTAGTTGCAGCAGCCAGACGAGTCGTACGCGTCCTTCACACAGCTCAGTAAACATTTTATATAACTATAAAAAAAAAAATAGAAATTAAAAAATCATCATTGATTTATCGTTAAATAACATATATCTAATGTAAACCTTTTTTATAATCCACGACTAATCTCTCATTGCTAATTCTTTACTCTCTTTTTTTAATAGCTGTTCAATATACAATATAAGACTCAAGACTCTTTCCTGTCATTATATTGGATAACTACCAGTTGATTAATTTTACTAATTTTCGCATAATATAATGTCATTGAGAAGTATTAATAATTAAAATGATCATCAATCTAGTTAGGGTGTGCACTAACAGAATTTTACTATTAAAGTAATTGGATTGTCAACCTGCACGTCTGAATTAAGCAAGTTAATAAATTACCTTAAGTTAGACTTGAATACATAATTAATTACACACGCTACATCATATATATTTTTTCCCATGCGACGTTTGAGATTCTAGGTCTGATATTTGAATTGAAGTTTGACTATATTTGGATTCGCTTCTAAGGGTAAAACAATATTTAACAAAGGTGATTCCATTCCATATCCCCCCTTTAATTATTAGATGAACAATTTTTGATAAAGCGCTATCAAGGAAGAATTACAAATCACTTTGAATCAACGAATACTATTCATTATCAGTTTAGGGAGCACATAGGATCGGAGTCTTATACGGATGGCTTAATTAGTTGAATGTTATTGTAGAAAAGGTCATGTATTCAATTTTATTCAACAAATGTCGCTAACTTATAATTAGAAATTATTTTAATCTGCCCTCCTTAATTTCACCTAAACACTAATCATCATTAATGTTGATTTCAATTTTCATGTTTACAATGTCTCCCTTGCACCTATTATATATATATATATATAACTCAGTTGCCCTTAATATTAATTTTCAGATTAAAAATGCCCTTTATTTGAAAAAAATAATATAATGACACGTGTGAGGTTTTAATTAAATAGATGACCCAATGTGTCGTCAAGGCTTAAAGGTAAGTCCTACTGATAGTTCAACCAACTTTGTTAGGCCATAGCGTTGGTCAATCAAGAATGCCGACTTTCAAAAGATGAATGTAAAGGAGGTGAGGCATGCTCTGATGGATATGTGTACTGGGTGATATGATCACTAGAAACAAACACGGAAAAAACTGAGAGTGGCCCATGTGGTGGCCTGGACAAGATAAGGAAAGCAACAGTGAGATGGTTTAATCATATGATGAGAAAGTGTGTAGATTCTCCCGCAAAAAGGCGTGAGAGCTGGTTGGTTATAATATAATTAGGAGGGATAAAGGAAGAACTAGGAGGAGGTGATTAGAGAGAAAATGACACAACTTCAGCTTACAGAAGACATGATTGTAGATTAGAAGATATAGAGGTCGAGGATTTAGTGTAGAATGTTAAGTAGCCAAGTGTTGTCACACAACTTCATGTGGGTGAGGTAGGGGACCAGCGATCCTCTCCATTTCTCGTAATTGTAATAGTATTTAGAAATCACATACTTAGTTTCTTTTTTCTATCGTACTTTGAATTCTTTCTTTTTTTTACCCAAGAGTCTATCGTACCAAAACAATTTAGATTCTACCCCATAAAAATAGAGATAAGATTAGCGGGTACGATAGATTGTAAGTTAGATTTGTCTGTTGAAAGATCCAAAAGTGGACTCATCAATTACTGGCAATTGATCCAAAAGGTACTATCTACGTTTAATTATAACTTATGAAAGACAAATTCCTATAATGGCTAATATAACCTGTTTGACTGGCCATGTGACTTCCCTTCAACAATATTATTATTATTAGCTGTTGCAATTAGCAGCCCAAACACGGTATGGATTGGTGACCCGACCCTTACGGAGTAAAATCCTCTTTCTATCATTTATATAAATTATTAAAAACTTTAAAACGTTGAAGATTTCTTCTTCAACCATTTTAAAAATGTTTTTTCCTATATTAGAAAAGAAAAAACTAATTAAATATGCGTATATTCCTAAGATGTGTGCAACTGGGCCATTGACATTTTTTTGTTTTGTCTGTGGTGTTTGAAATTTAATTATTTTGGACAAGTCAAATACTGTTGGCTTAGCCTTATAAATGAGACCATAAAATTGCTTTTTCAGATATAGCTAAAGGTAGAACTCACAGAAAATAGAGAAGAGAAAGATATAAGTTTGTGTATGCATATGGAGGCTGTTTTCAGAAAATCAATTCATGGAGGTGTAGTCAAACAGGACATAATGATTAAAGCTGGTGAGGAAGGTTTTGTTGAAGATATTAATGATCTTAAGGTAATCATTTAATTTCATTCAATAATTCTCTAGATATTTTGCTATTTGTGATTTGGATTTTGATGATTTCAACAAGACAATGAATATAGAATTACTAGTGCATATATAGTACATTTATGAGTTATAGAAAAAATGTTTGCATGGTTCTGAAATTATGTTGAAACTATTAAATGTTAGCTCGAAAGGGAAAAGATAAAATTTCAGGGATATATATAGAATTTAAATCTATATTTTGCATGAGAATTGGGAACAACTTCAAACAGGTCTATCACTTGATACCTAGACGTCAATTGGAAAAGATTCAAAACACTAAATATATATATATATATATATATAAAATAAAGTATCTTTTGAATGACCTGATAGTGTAAAACAGATGGTGTATAATTTATAAAACTTAAAAGGCGAGATTAAAATAAGCTTAGTGCTCTAAATTAAATCAGTTAACATCCTATTAGATCTCACAAGATGATCTATTATGCTTCAATTCAGGTTGGAAAGGAAAGAAAATCAGTACATAATGAGGAGGATAATTCGAAGTCCTCTCAGCAAAAGGATCTCACCGGGGACAAAGAGGTATAATTATCTCCTTGAATCTTATCGATTTTCTTAAGTTTGATCTTATCATGATATTTGACTTATGAATGATTAGTTTCTATGTAATTTGTGTGACTTGTTAAATTTTATAACACTAGTTAGTTATAAATAGCTTGCAGGAGGGTAATTAGTTAAAGGGTAATTAATTATATCCAGCCTGCAGATCTCTTTAAAATTTAACTATTAGTGCAAAATCTTCATTATAATATGGAAGCAGAGGAAGATGATCTAGAGTACAAACATATGATGAGTTCGTTAAAACCTAATAGTTTTTGCATATATACTAAGAAATTCACGTATTTGATTGTGAACTGCTCCATATTTTATTGTATTGACGTAATTGAAAGAATTATGAAAAAGACGAATATTAACTTGAGATAGCTAGCTAATTATAAAAACTCATAAATATCGAATCTTAAATCTACTTCTTAGGAATTATAGAAGGTTGATGCCTTCCGCATCAAGACATATTCATATATACTGCTCCCTCCGTCCCACAATAGTTGTCCACTATACTATTTTGAGATGTCCAACAAGACTTGTCTACTTTATGAAATCAATGGATAATTGTACACTTAGTTTCTAATTTACTCTTATCATTAATTATAGTTATTTTCCTATTACATTTTTCAGGATATTATATTTAAATAGTGATATAGTAAAATTTCTCTTTTATTTATAATTTCTTAAAAAATATGTAAAATCGACGTTACACCGAAGAAGTAATTGTCATGAGAACGTTGAAACGATAGAATGTGGGGAGTTGATGAAAATGTGAAACGTAAGGTAATTGGAGGATCCAAATAACATGCAGGATAAGTCAAACCAAAAATGTTTTGTCAGGAACATTTAAAGTCATACTTACCGCGGCAGAGTTGTCAAATATTAATTTTCAGTCTTCAATTTCAAAATCTTTGACCACACCAATTAAAGTAGCTAGGGCATAGTCATCCTTTACTCATGATCACAACCGACCTATTTTGACTTTTGGATAAAACCTAAGTACTGTCTCTGTCAAAATTTGACCTGATAAACCTATTAATATAACGATTATATCATTTTATTCCTATTAATTGATAAGATTTCAAATATATTTATTCACTATATTTTTTAATGACATTAATTCAATGTTAATAAATTAAAGGTATATAGTAGGAATAATAATTGTCCTTCCTTAATTTGTCAAAAATAACAAATAAAAAGAGAAATCAAATTAGAAAATATTTGACAAGTGAATAGAAACATTGGATGTATTTTTGTTGTATATATAATTGTTTTTCCTTATAATTTACCACGTGATTATTTTATCTCTATGTTATGACTAATAATCACAAAAAAAAAACATGTTTATCCTAATTGTTCATTTTTCGAAGATTGTGGGTTATTAACTAGCTAACACACAATCCAATAATCAAAGAAAATAGAAAAGAAAAATAATACAAGAATTTAACGAGGTTCAATTAAGCCAGTACATTTTTTCTTATTCATAGTTGAGAACTTATGTTGCTATTACTGCCCCGAGGACTAAGTTTGATCGAACTTCATTAAATTCTTATGTTTTTTTCTCTATTTATTATGATGATTGCGTGCTGGTTAACTCATGATCTTTTAATCAAATTCTCATTTCGCGTATATCAAAAATAATTCATCTGATTTTTATTTTTGCCTAATATTTGTAGGACGATCAGCTGGAATCAGCGAAAGCCGATATGGAAGAAGTAATGGAAGAAAATCAAAGGCTAAAGAAACACTTAGATAGAATTATGAAGGATTATCGGAACCTTCAGATGCAATTCCACGAAGTTGCTCAAAGAGATGCTGAAAAACCTAATAATGTTAAACATGACGAAGCTGAACTTGTGTCCCTTAGCCTAGGAAGGACTTCAAGTGATACAAAAAAAGAGTTATCCAAATTAATTTTGAGCAAAAAAGAGAATGATGAGAAGGAAGAAGATAACCTAACCCTAGCATTGGATTGCAAGTTTCAATCGTCTACGAAATCTTCACCATCAAATCTCAGTCCAGAGAATAGTTTAGGAGAAGTTAAGGACGACGAAAAAGGAGCTGATCAAACTTGGCCACCTCACAAAGTTCTTAAGACGATGAGGAATGAAGAAGAGGATATGGTGCAACAAAACCCTACTAAAAGAGCAAAGGTTTCTGTCAGAGTTAGATGTGACACCCCAACGGTAAGGATAGTTAATAATTTATGTGACGTTCTTTCCTTTTCTAACTAGTTTAAAAAAACATTGAAGCAATATATTGTGTTAGTAATAAACTTTATGTTTTATTTTCTGATCATCAGATGAACGATGGATGTCAATGGAGAAAATATGGACAAAAAATTGCAAAAGGGAACCCATGTCCTAGAGCTTACTACCGTTGCACGGTAGCATCAAATTGCCCCGTAAGAAAACAGGTACTGTAATATAATCATTTGTGTTTGATACGATGAAAAGTCATTTTTTGAAATAAAATAAAGTAATTCATGAATAATCAGAATGCGTCTTAATTTAAAAAACCTTGTTCTTTTTTCAGGTTCAAAGATGCATTCATGACATGTCTATCTTGATCACAACATATGAAGGAACACATAACCATCCACTTCCTCATTCAGCCACATCAATGGCTTTCACCACTTCAGCAGCCGCTTCCATGCTATTATCCGGTTCATCCAGCTCCGGATCGGGCCCCACAAGTACCACAACTACCGCGCTCAACTATTACCTATCTGATAACTCAAAACCAAACCCATTTTATAACCTTCCAAATTCATCCATTTCTTCATCATCACATTCTCAGTACCCTACAATCACTCTCGATTTAACATCAAACTCGTCCCCTTCCTCATTTCCCGGCCAACATCACAGAACAATCGCGAGTAGTAATAATTATCACTCGCGATATAATAATAATAATAATAATAATTCGTCCACGAATATTCTCAATTTCAGTTCCTTTGAATCTAATCATCTTCTTCCCATGTCTTGGAGTAACGGAAATAACCAAACCTATCACAAGAACCAAGATATCCATTACCAGTCTTATCTACAAAACAATATTAAAAGCGGGACGTCTGCACAAACTTTATTACCACAAGATACAATTGCAGCTGCAACAAAAGCAATAACATCAGACCCGAAGTTTCAATCTGCATTGGCTGTTGCTCTTTCATCTATCATTGGCTCACGCGACGGAAATCATCATATTGACGAAAAATCTGGGCAGAATTTGAAGGTTACTGAGCCATTTCCAGTGCTTTGTAGCTTCCCATCCATCTCCCCTGGTGATCACAAAGATTACACACTATGATTCATTTTAATTTCTTTAGTTAGAGTTTTTGCTTGTACCTACAAGTAAGAAACTGGTATCAGCATTGTTAATCAGGTTGTATTTTTTTAATGATTTGGAGATATGAAGTCCAAAAGTGTAGATATTTTAGTTTTTAGTAAATTAATTGACACTTCGTTTTGCTGAAGTCACTTATATTTAATTAGCATTTACATTGTACTAAGAATTAAAATGCCTAGAATATTGATTGACTATAGTGTACCTATTTAATTGAGGGGCACAAATGATGAAATTAGTAATAACAGGGGTAAAAATAACTTTATTTTAACGGCAAAGATATAGTTAATCAATAAAACAAAGTTAAGAGA
Source organism: Solanum megistacrolobum (assembly GCA_029582645.1). NCBI lineage: Eukaryota > Viridiplantae > Streptophyta > Magnoliopsida > Solanales > Solanaceae > Solanum > Solanum megistacrolobum. The sequence continues at coordinate 32,296 of JAJOON010008380.1, read as the reverse complement.
TATTTTTAACTCTTTTTCCTTTAATTAATTATGATTTTTATGATTGAAATTTGAATTTGTCCGATCGACTGGACATCTTTTTATCCCTTTCTCAAACTGGTGACTTTCGATATGATTAAAGTAGTAATAAAACAATACTTATGGAATTGCATGTATGATAAAAGTATTTTAAAGATAAAGTACTTAAAAATATACATCCTCCGTTCACATTAACTTGTCTTTATATTAAAAATAAATACTCCTTCGTCTCATTTTATGTGACACTTTTCAGATTTTGAAATTCAAATCAGTCTATCTTTTATCGTAATTTTTTCATAAATCTTTTAAACATTTTGAATTATCAATTATTGTGACTTATATTACTTTTTACATAGTTTACAAATATACAAATTTTATTTTAAAAAATTGAAGATTTCATACGCAAATTTTCGGTCAAAATTAAATTGTTTGACTCTCAAAGAACGAAAAATGTCATATAAATTGAGACAGATGAAGTATTTATTTTACTTTTTAAATTTAGAAAATCAAAGATAATTACAAATGTTCTTATGAATTGAAGTATCATTGTGATACTTCAGATTTCAAAGAGAAGTTTAAAATAATCATAAGAATAATTGTGCCTTAATTCTAAACAAATTATGATCGATTAAATAAATCTCCATTTCTTTATTTATTTCATACTATATTGTTATATCATCATGACACATGAAGAAGTTTTAAAACAATAAAAGATTGATGATGAGATATCAAGAGAGGATTGCGCCAACCAAAGCTTTGACTAAGAAAGTGAGAGTTGGCGTCAATCTCGATGTTTTGCTCTGATTAGCTTTTGTAGCAATTTCTAATCTCTTGTTTTCATTTTTTGTAGATATGAGTAAGGTCGGGGTTATAAATGGTTAATTGGGGAATTAAAAATTAATGTGCATTGTCATGCAAAGTTATTTACGACATTGAGGATACTCCACTATAGTTTTCATGGTTTTTTTTAGAATCAAATAATAAAAACTTTAATTAATACTTTTTGATATATTTTTTTATTATATTGATATGCAAAAAATTACAATTTATATTATTTTTAGTATAGTTTTAGAATATCTAAATTTTTTGTTTAAAATATCAAATTAATATAATCTAATTTAACTATGAAAATTAATCGAATAAACTTTCGAAAAACACAATATGATAACTAAAAATAGACGATGGAGTATATACTTAAGGAATTCCATGTACTTATACTCTTTCATATTTGCTAGCCTCTTCCCGTAGTAGTATATATAGCTTCAAGTTCAACTTCAGTTCATTACCAAAACAATCATTTATGTGTTAAAATTTAAGGAATTGGTTTTGTAATTGTTTGTTAAATTTATTTATTTTTGGTTAGTTTGACAATTCTGTACGTACGTCTTGGTGTCATTTTGGGTCTCATTTGTCATCATGCACTTCAATTTGTAGCTTTGTACTTGTCTAGCTAATAAATATGGCTTTTTTAGTTATAGAAGATTTTTAGAAGTGGAAAACCTTAAACCAATTATTGAAAAATTTACCATATAATATTACCCAATAAACATCACAATATATCATTATTCAATATGAACTAAAGAAAAGATCTTGCTTACTATGGCACTATGCTTTATTTGACTACGTTTAAAATGTTGTTTTAATATCTATACCTTTTTTTTTTTCTCATGTCAACGGAAAGTATAATTGTCTTCGAAAGAGAATTGGGAATATATTCCTCTATTGAAAATGTTGAAAAAAAAAGGAGTCAAAACATATATAATTGAAGAAAAGTATTAGCTAGACCTGAATAAATCATAATGTCCAAGATTGAACGCTACAAACTTATGTGATTTGCAATTCAAATCCACAATTTATATTATGAAATTACTAAACCTGCACCTGCAACATATGGTACTAATTACTATTAACTTGATATAGAAATAATAACTTCCATGAATTTTTTTTTAATCTTGGTGGCATATTCTTATCCGATAAAATATCATATGCGAGCCTCCATTTCATCCACCTTGCTTTAATATGATATGAAACATCATCACCAATCTCCTTAGCTATTAATTTCCTTAGATTATTGACTCAAGATATACTTGAAACTTCCTTCCTTAAAGATGACTTGTGTATCAATCTTAACTTTCACATCTTCCTTATGAGTTAGTACATCACTAAATTTGCACTCCAAATACTCTGTCTTAATCCTTCTCAACCTAAACCCTTTAAACTTCAAAGTCTGTCTCCAAATCTTCAGCCTCCATTACATGTCTCGTCAATCAATATTATATCATTTACAAATAACATACATTATGACATCTTCCCTTAAATTTGTCGCTTCAGTTCACCCATCTCCAATGTAATAGTTATTAACTTGCTTCCAATAAGACTCAAACAAACATACAAGAACGAGAATTGTTTTTCACTAATTGGATATGATAAATTCTAAAACAGTAATTAAAAAAAAAAAAAAAGTGAGTCATAAAGCATATATATGATCCAAATATTAAAAAGTACCTAAAGTGTACATATCAGAATCCATTAAGGACCTCTTGTGTAAATAATAAACTTTCTCAATTTTTTTTCTAGTGGTGTTTCTATTTTGGCAGTAGTATTGTCTATTGTTAATGACGTGAAAGAAGATGCCCTTCTGGAATTTTCTTATGACCAATAATAATAAAGGGATAAAGACTAACGCCTAAAATGCAAGTTGCGTTTGGGGATCGGGGTAGCGGGTGGGGTACGTAGGGAGTGGGTGCTGTAAAGCAAATGCAAAGAAGTACTGAATTGTGATTCCCAATTCTACTTCCTAATTATTCTTCTCTGCTCTCTTCGATTCACCTGCTCCAGAGGCAGCAAACGTCGAACTTCATAGCTGAAGCAGAACCCTAGCTCACGCCTTCTCTTTGATTTTCGCTGTTAGGTAAGTCTATGAATTGAATTGAATTTCTTCGTGACGGAACATCGTTTCTGTTTTTTTTTTTGTGTTTGTGTTTGTGGAATTATCAGTGGATCTTACGAATTCGAGAAAAAAAAGTGTTTGAATTTCACTTTTCTTCTGTTCGTATTCATCATTACAAGCTGCATCGCAAAATAAGGATGAATTAGTGTTTGTTACTCTTTGGAAGGATTTTTACCTGTTACTTCTTAGTGAATATCGTCATAATTAGTCCGTTTCAGTTTTCGTAGTGTAGTATGCTGGATTTTGAGCTGACTAATATTGGATCGATTTGATTAAACAGGCAGGGAATACTCATTAATATCGTTATTTTACTTGATGTTTTACTTTCAGTGATGCTCCTCTTTGTTATCAACAAAAGAAGAAAGTGATGCTTCCTATTAACTGTTTAGTTGTGTTGATTTTTGTCATGATAATGTGCAGGCAGTTAAAATGTCAACTCCTTCAAGGAAGAGACTGATGAGGGATTTCAAGAGGTTACAACAGGACCCTCCTGCGGGTATTAGTGGTGCTCCTCAAGACAATAACATTATGCTTTGGAACGCCGTTATATTTGGGTGAGTTTTGTAATTGAAGTTCATGAAATATGTGCTTTGAATTTAGTTATAGTACTTGTCTGTTGGTACATCTATTTGGCATGTTTTTTACTAGATATAACTAAACTAATTTCTCTTTTTTTTAAATTGTTTTTTCTGGGTGCGGAATGCAGTCCTGATGATACTTCTTGGGATGGAGGTGAGTTTTCCTTGCATTTAGACATTGGCTTAAAAGAATGCCAAAGCACAGTAGTTTGACATATGATGTCAGCTTGCTAATTGTCTGGTTGTCTATGCAGAGTATGATGTTTCAATTTTCTAAGCCTGTTTTTTTTCTTGTCATTTGATTTGTTATTTATATCTCATGCCCTCTCTGTCCACTCCACACACGATAATAAAAAGAGGAATTTAAAGGAAAAGAGGATGAGAAAAACAAGTGCAGTTGTAAGTTTTTTAATCATTCAACAGGGGATGTACCTCTTGCGCATGGTATTTATGATCATATTCTTGTGCTGTGATGGCAATCATTTGTTTCTTTGATCTCGCAATCCAAGTTTTCCTGTTCATACCATTATGATTCTCCACCTAATTATCTGTCATCATTCTATTGCTTAATGCCAAAAGCAAGTTAGTCAGTGAATTAAGTGCACAGTGATCTTCTATACTCTTCTGCAATAGGATCTTTGCATTTTGTCAAACTCTATGAACTTTTGGTGGTTTAGCTGTGTGGCACAACTGGGCTGCTCTATCTGATTAGCTTTCAGAAATGTCTATCATGGCATGCCTAATCTTATATCAAAAGGATCTTGTTTTGCTATTGGTTGAACCAAAAATGTCCTCTAGTGGAATTCTCGTGTGGTTACACTTTTTTATGGACCGACCAAGGAATGTGTTATGCATTTGAAGCAATTTGATTTTGTGCTATTGCTTTTGGCACATTTGCTATTTGCTCCATAGAAGAAGAGTAAACATACATTCTGCACCTGTCCCTGAGTGAATTATGAGTTGATATCTTCTTTCCTGATATGTATTTGCTACTTTGTTCTGTCACAATACCCTTTGAAAACATCAGGTACGTTTAAATTGACGCTTCAATTCAATGAGGATTATCCCAACAAGCCACCAACAGTGCGATTTGTTTCTCGCATGTTTCATCCAAATAGTAAGTTGGAGGTGTAGTTGTGGTTTTTCATTCATTAGAGAACAAAAAAATGAATTCTAATCTGGAATTTGCTTTTCCACTTTTTTAGTTTATGCAGATGGAAGTATATGTTTGGATATCCTGCAAAACCAGTGGAGTCCAATATATGATGTTGCAGCTATACTTACATCCATTCAGGTATGGAGCTCAGACTTAGTTTCAGAGTCCACAATAAAGAACATCTTAGGAAAAAAGACCAGTTTATTGTTTGTTTCCTTGAGTTTTACTTTTACTCTTATAGATGCAGTGGAAAGATCCTTATAATAGTAGTTAAATTGTGATTAGTAGGTGTTGTAAGCAGTAGCTACAGGTATGAATTCTATAAGGGTGGCTTTTCCTTGTGATAGCTTCCTTTTTGTAAAAAATAAATAAATCTATTCCTTATGTTATGATAGCTGGATTACTCACTTGTATGCTACTTTGCATTTCATGCTTGGATATTTCAATGTGAATTCGTTAATTCTAAATGAGAAAGTATAGAAGAATTATGAAGAAGTGATTCCAAATTCATTGTTTGCGGAGGGTTTTTAAGGATTCGGTTGTCAAGCATTTCTCCCAAAATTTAGTACGATTCCTAGAATGTCTAGAAAGGGTTCTCTTTGACAATCTGGACACTGGAAATAGGATTATTGTAAAGCTGTTAACTTTAGCCAAAGTCAAACATCAGGACTTTTATCTAGAGGTTGGTCTGAAATACTTCTGTTTGAATTATGACAATTCTCTCAGAAGACCACTCTCAAGGGGAAGGAACTTTTTAAAATACCTTCTTTGGTTAACACAACACAGTTAACCTAACTGATCCTTTCGTATATATTCTCTTTGGTGATTCATTTTATTTGAGGGTAAGTTTATTTTCCAAACAGTAAACAAAATTTCAAATCGTCCCACAGGCCACAAGTATAAACATTATTATTATTTGGATAAATTTCTTGAAAAAAGCTGGCTGATTATAATTACTAATTAAGAAATGGGGCTAAAGAGCCCTGTTTGGCATTCAGCTTCAACTTCAAAATATTATTTACAAATCATTACCTATTTCATAATTTGGGCCTTTATTTCAACTTCAGCTTGAAATAGGGATTTTGAAGTTGAAAAACTGGTTTGAGTAGCTTTTCAAGTGAAATAATGGTTTTCATTCACAAAACTTTAATTTTCCAGTTAACTTTCTCAAAAAAAAAAAACTTTAATTTTATTTCCTGGGGAAATTTATGTCCAAACATAAATACTTCTAAATGCTCCTTTTCAGCTTCAACCAAATATTATCCAAATGCCTACATAGCTTTTCTAGTTTCTTCAGAAAATTGTTACTGTATGTTTTGAGGGAAAGTCTATTTGTTTAGTTCCTACTTCCTAGGCAGGCATTTGCTCTTGGGTGACTTCATTGAGGAGCACTATTCCTAAGTGCAGGTTCGGTGATTCATTCGAAATTCTTCTCGTGGAATTTGCTTCCCAGATTCAACTCCTTGATTGGTTTAATGGTAGTTGTACATATCGAACCCTCTTTATGTCCTCCAGTATCAATGAGCTATTGAGTAAACCAGTTTTCATTTAGCAATAATTATCATCTTTTATCAAGTGATCTTATTCAAGACACCTTGAAAGTGTCATGAGGTAGAAACAAATAGAAGCCGTGGTAGCTAGAAATAAAATCCTTGCTTTATGCTTTCATGGAATAAATTAGCCCCAATATAATAGGATGTCAACATTTGCAGAGTAATATTAGTAAACAGGATAAACTCATTTCCTAACGAGTCCAGGTTTAGGAATTGCCAGACACTTCATTTGATGAAGAAAAAGGAAGATCTGATTACTCTGCAAACCAATATCCTAACGAGTCAACTTGAATTTCCCTCTGATATTTCCTTTCCTCATTTTCTACACAAACCGAGTAAGAAAGAACTCGGATAAATCTCCCTCCCCCCTCTCTCTTTCTCTCTCACCAAAGCATAAGGAAGACTTTAAAATATATTGTCTGTTTCTTGTTGTTAGAACATTTTGGATGATAAGTTTAAAGGTCATTAGACTTGTATATTTTTTGAACTTTTAATGTAAAGAAACTTAAATACAAGATTTAATTTTTTTTTAAAAAAAAAAAAACTTTAATACAAGATGTATAGTCTCTAGTTAATCTCAGAGGGTCTCTTCTTATTGGTACAAGACCAGATTTTTGGCTTCTAATTTTTAAGTTTCTCTTTTGGATGTCTTGTAACTAGAGCCTATATCTCTCAGCACTACCTTGTGCTCAGACCTGTTCTTTTCGGTTAATAATGAAATCCTGCTACCATTTCAAAAAAAATAAAAATTGGTTGAATGGAAGAATTTAGTCTTAATCTTGTGAATTATACACCATTGAATTTTCTCCAAGAAACATATGTGCCATTTGGGTGACCTGAGTAGCTAAAATAGGACTTCCTTGTGGAAAAAGGATTGTTTATATTTGTACTACTTTTTTTTTTTGGTGTGTAATTTCTTGAGAGTGTTTCTTGTAATTGAAATTCCTATAATCTCTACAATCTACATCATAGACGAACCAACAGATATGGACTTGTTATTATGAGGGAGATATGTTTGAGCAATAACTCCTAACTAGCACCTGCTGATGAATGCAATGTTCAAGCACTTGTGTTGATTATTTAGTGTATAGCATGAGGAGGGAGCATCAGATTAGAAACTCATCTTATTTATTATCAATATCATAACTCTATCTCCTTGTATACTGCTGTTTCCTAGGTTGTCCTCCTTTGTGAAAATAGACAAAACAGATATTCAATTAAAAAAAATTGGGTGGGGGATGGGATAGGTTATGGCGGTTGGTTGGCTGGATAATGTATGGTTACTGCAGAGTGTGCGCAAGAAGGTGATGTTATAGTAGGGTATTGCTCCAACAGTCCAACCCTCTGTTTCCCTCTTGGTTGTATAAGTAATAATTTGTTGAGCAAGGGAGGGAGGTGAAAATGATGTTCCTCAAATGGTGGGTTAGGAGAGATACAATTGTAGTTGCTTTTTACCCCTGGAGACTTTCATGCAGACTAGCATCGTACGCCTTCAGAAGAGAACTTTAGACTTCTTGTTTGCATAAATGATTATGACTTCATCTTATTCTTGCAGTCACTGCTGTGTGATCCAAACCCTAATTCTCCTGCAAACTCGGAAGCTGCTCGGTTGTTTAGTGAGAATAAGAGGGAGTACAACCGGAGAGTTAGAGAAATTGTGGAGCAGAGCTGGACTGCAGACTGATACCACAAATATAGAGGTTATTGCAACCTCAATCATGAGCTTTGGGGGCTCATCTGTGTAATGGTTCCAGACACCTTAGTCCGGAATTGTAATTTTAGTGGAGCACATTCATGCTGATCCCAGTATAGTTGCTCTATGCTACTCCCCTCAATTGTTGTTCACCGCTTGTCAAGCTCCTGTAGATTATGTCTTCTGGTATTGGATTTGTTTAGATTGTGCTAGTTGCTTTTCCAACAAAGATGGTTTTCAGATACTAAAATTAACTTTCAAGTTTGGATTTAACTTGTAAGCCTCGCAAACGTACTGTATGATCATATATTTAAATTGAAAAGAAGCAACAGCTTTTCATTTGCTTTTGGTTCAATTGCTATCAACTTCGTTTTAGTTATTTAATTAGCAGATCCCTTTTCTTACTGATCGGTTATTGATCTCATTAAGTCTATCAGCAAAACAGTTAAAGCTAGGTTTACATAGTTCTAAACAATACTTTCAGCATATTTTGTTCTAAACATGCCGAAATCATCTCTATGAAAATGTCGCCTTTTACAGGGATAAAAGGGGTAATGAGTTGAAGTGACAGGAAGCCGTATAATAGATGAATCTAACAACTATGGAAATGAAGTGAAATTATTGTTCTTACATAGTTTCCAGTTCCACCTGGACTTTATCGTCTAGTATATTGAGAGTTTCTAATCTTAAAATTTCCACGTTACTAAACTTTTGGTAGTCGACAACGTTAATCATACTGAAGACGGAAAGTTAATATTGGCACTTAACAGTTAATGTTGCACAGAACAACCGCATTGCACTTCATCACTTCCTATAGTTCAAATGGACAAAAAATTGCTAGATAACAAAGCGCTAACAGGAGTGACTACGCAGAACGACCAAGGGGCCATATATGAACAAGCAAACGACACAAAATGACCAGGCTCTCCGCTGATCTAAAATTTTGGGCAGAGAAATCACTATTATATCCAATATAACTACTGCAATATACTTGCAATTCTCACTGTGCATATCAGATGATGAAAAACCAGCAAGTAGCAATATTCATGTAAATACTTCACTGCATAGAACTGAAGCATGATAAAAACACTACCAGTATAATATCGTAAAACCAAATGCCCAAAAGTCTTGGGTCAAACTAGAACCAAACAAGGAAAACATGACTCTTTCACATGCACACCCCAGATTGACACTTCCACTCGCCCCTTCTATGATCTATACAAGGAATAACTTCCTGCTTATGAACACCAAAACAAATAACCATAACACAAGTATGTTCAACATTCTTTGATTCCATACATGCATTTAAACTTCCGACTGTGGAGCATCCTGCAAATAGTGATAGCAAAGTTAACTATTAGTATTATATGACATGCTTACAATTGCAAAAAAATAAAAAATAAATAGCAGTTAATCCTTAGTCAAGAAGCCATGTTTGACATAAAAGAGGAAGTTCTAAGAGAGTATGGTGTCTTCAGGTGATTAGTTGATCAGACAAGACAAAAATACAATAGTTCACTAGTAAAAGATTGGAAATTGATCAATGAGAACTTTAAAAAGGCTTTTGAAACTCCCATATTATCTCTTCTTACCATATTCTCTTTGTCTTCTGGAAGGGCTATCTCAGCAGTGCCAGCATTAGCAGGACCTATGATAAAAATAGTTATAAATCTCAGTAACATACACAAACAGCAAGACTTTTGACCAAGAAAGTTACCAACAGACATTTACCTTCTACTCCAGCAGATTTCTTTCCCTGTCTTTTCGCCTTATTATTATTTGGTTTTTGCTTAGGATTTTCAAGCTTCTTTTTTATGGTACCAGAAACCTCTGTAAATTTTGGAGTTGCAGCAACCTCTGTAGAGATTGGAGTTGTAGCAATCTTACTTACAGATTTATGGTTCTTCGTTGCAATGTCTTTCCTTGAAGTCTCTTTAGTTGGTTCTGCCACTTGCCAAGTTTCAATAGCATCTTTGGTCACGACTTCAGGTTCTGATTTCTCAGTGCCAGCAACAGATGAAGAGCTGTGCACTTCATCATCAGATGAAGGTGTCCCATCTTGAGGTGCATGGGAACAAGTCTCAGATACTTGCAACTGCTCAAAATCGTGAGAAATATTGTAGCTTTCAAACAATTGTTTCACTGGCTCCCCGAGATCTAGAAGGCTATGACGTTGCACATAGGATTTCAGCTCATCCCTCAAACGTTGAAGCGGCTGAAATAAAAAAGACAGAAAAAGATATGGGGTAAGTAGTCTGTTTCTATAGCTTAATTCACTATCTACAGGCAGTTTTGAATTTCTCTACAACATTGCAATGGGAAAATAGTGAAATTCATAAACAGCACTAAACTTCTTAATTAGAAAAAAATAAATGAAAAGTAGGTATCTGCTGATCTTCAAGGGACACAGTCGGGAGAGTATTTTCATAGATATTATCGTACCTCACAGCCAGCTTCCAAAGCAAGTTTGAAAAACCCAAGAGAAATTGAATGCTTAGCAGCAGATTCAGAGAGCTTAATCTGGGATAGCCAGTAGAGTGCAGAGAATAGACGATTGCTTTCCTTTCCATTTGATGACTTTGCAAGAGCTGAAAGCGGTGTATTAGTTTTCCCCTGGTTGATCACGGATCTCTTTGCCCTAGCCTCCGATATAGGAGTGATAGTGCCTACTGCTCTTGAAGCAGGGCTGGCACTTGACTTAGATTGAATAGACAGCCTTCTTGGAGGTTTAGCAGCAGACTTTTCCTTGCCAAGATCAAGGACACTAATACTCTTACTGACACTTGAGGCAGGTTTTCCCCTAAAATGGGAGATGAAAAAAATTAAGCAAGCATGGACATCAGAGGAAACAAATATTTGGCTTAAGAATAAAATGACTGGGAAAAGTGCACATCCTTAAAGTCACTACGCTTGTGTACATGACAATAGTTTAATTTGTTTAGATTTCTATTTGAAAGGAAAAGTGATACCATTCTCTGCTACTTTACTAAGGCTAGGTTGTCTTTCTCCAAGACCCCATTAATCACAACCAGGAACAACATAACGCTATATAACCTTAACTTTAGAGATTACTTAACATCTGTTTTCATAAAACAAATTTGATAATAGGGTTTACTTGATTCCAAACCAAAAATTATCGCGCAGATTGAAGAAGCAGTTTTAAGCTCTACTGATCATCTCCTGGTGATTCTATAGTAGTGTGCTGCAGTAGCATGAAAAGGAATTTCACAAGGATATAAGCTAAGAGGAAAACTCTATGTTGGACAAGGTTTGTAGGCCAATTAATCAATAATTGTTCAACATACCGCGTCAATATGATTGACCTTCATAACAAAGCAGAACATCATGTATACAAAATTCAGCAATTTCTTTTCCCTTTTCCAAAACCAAAACAAATAGGTATTTCATGGCGAATGGTTCAATGTAGGTTAGCATTTCTAGGGTTGCAAATGACCAGAGAATTCATCCAAACAACATATACTCATACAACTGCCGTCTTTTGACAGTCTAATCACACTAAATTCGCTACACGCACTAAAAATCAGTGAAGTAGTAACAGTAATAGAGACAAACCTTCTAGGAACCGAAGAGTTGGAAGCATCAGTCAGAGGCGGCTTCTCCTCCTTGGGCTTAGTGCCCGATCGCAGTGGATATCGAAGAAGCTTCGTTGCTGATGATGATCGCTTAGCATTAGCTGCGGAAAAAAAAAACCGTCAATCACATTTACACATACAGCGAAACAAACGTATACGCACAATCATAAACGAAAAACACAGAGAAATTAAAAGGCGAAGACAAATACCAGAAACAGAAGATTGATCTTTGCCGGAGACTTCCATTGATAAAATTTAGGTTTTACAGAGACAGAGATAGAAAGAAATGATGAGAGTTGTGAAGTTAGGGCTGGCTATATATATTCCCAAGAGATAGCAGTGGTGTTTGGGCGGGAAATTTTACAACTGCTTCAAAATTAAATCTAAAAATTCTGTAGAAACGGCTCTTCGGGTTGGGCCCGTCCAGTGGGCCCAATTAACACGCTCTTATCATATTGGTTTCAAATTTTGAATGCTAACCGTTAATTGCTGAGTTGGCAGCGCATTTACGTTTACAAGTGAGGATTACGCACTAATTTAAAAGTTAATCCTCAAGCTTACCTATCTTTCCTATATTTCTCCATCAAAGTAAAAAAGAGTGTGATATTTATTCGACCATCAAAAATATGTTTATCTACCTGACTACCTCCACGAGGTAATTGTAAGGTATGTATACACTTAACCCTTTCCAAACTCCATTTTGTGGAATTTCACTAAGCATGTTATTGTTGTTGTGTTTACACAATCAATAAAATACTTTTAAATATAAGGGAAAAGATTAAAAAATACATTTCTACTTTCAAATTTAACTTTTGAATCTGCATCTCGTTGTATATGAGAGTTTTTTTTTTTCTTGAAGCACACGTGCCAGCAGTTGTTAATTGCCTGAACAAATATACACTCGTCATTTTAAGTGTTTGTCTCTTATCTATCTGCTGTACTAATTTTAAAAAAGTAACCACACAGAGGTGAGAAATTAATTACGTAGAAGAATAACGAAACCAAACTAAATGCAAACCTTCCAATTTGGTATATTGTTTGCTACTTTGCCTTAGGTTAAGAAGATAAAAAAATAAGAAGAAGATACATGCATTAATTATTTATCAAAAATATTGAAAATAGAAATGTTTTCATTATAAGAATGACAGTAAATGTTACAAATAATTTTGTAGTATACAGATAAATAAATGTTAACCAAAATCGAAGCTATACCATACAAAGAACCAGCCGGAAAAAAATAATGTTTTTGTGACAAACAGATGTCCCAAGTAGCAAACACATTTACAACAATTCACTTATACAAAAAAAAATATTCTGTAAAACCTTTTTTACTGTGATTATTAAGTTCTATTTTTATTACGAACTTGCACCCGTGATCTGTGCAGGATCAATCACAGTTCCTTGAATTTGTTTCCGTTTTCGCAAAAAGCCACTACTAGAAGTGTCTGTTGGAGGATCTCTTAGTTGAACATGAGCTGGTATTGGCATATCTGGTGAGTGACCAGAAATGCAGAGCCTACCAGAATCATCTTGATCCCAATACACTTCTACCATAGTTCCAATTGGATTCTCAGCAGATTCTGTTCCTGGAATTTTCACAAATCTTGCTCCTATAGGTATCTGAATAGTCATACCAACAAATAAAACAGTGTTACTAATTTCACAGGGATTATAACTTTCACGTGCAATTTCATCATGAAAATTATAGAACCAAGGATATGATAAACAACTTACTTGAAGTGAGAGCCCTGTATTCAAAGTAAGAGTTGCAGAGCTTCCTTCAGCCACATCTTCCAATTCTGCCTGTCTAGCGATGTTCAGAAAAACTTCTTCAAGAGTGGTAAGCCCGAGCTGGATATCTGATATGCCAAATTCCTTGTCTCTATCTTGTAGCTCAGCAAAGAAGTCCTGATTGAGGGTAAAATCCAATGATCACCAAATGAGCTAATAGTCCAAATGTGTGTGTGCATATAATTCCACAATAAAGTAGAAAGACCAGAAATGGTGTTAAACTAATCTAATCTCAAAGTTGCTATAAAGATATTACCGTCAACAGCTTCTCCTTGGCATGGGGAATAATAAAGGTTAGGAAGGACTTGTTTTCCTCTGTAGGCACCACGTCCAGACGCTGCAGGCATAGTTTGCAAATCAGACCAGTTCCTTTAGTAGTTTCAGAAAATAAAGGGAAAAAGCAAAAGACATTTGACATACACTTTTAAAGAACTGTTTCACAGCTTCAGGTTGAGATGTACGCAGAGTATCTTCTCTATCAGGAGTCCCATTTGTCCCACCAGAAAAGCTTACATTAGCAATGAAACCAGTTCCAAACCTTGATTTCAATCTTATTGAAGTTCCAATGCAACGAAGTCTACCCTTTGCCATGATACCAATGCGGTCACTTAAGATGTCAGCTTCTTCCATTGAATGTGTGGTCAGGATAATGGCACGCCCTTTTTTTGCATCCTCAATTATGTCCCAGACATGTCTTCTAGTTATTGGATCCATACCAGTAGTCTATGAAGCGTTTTCATGTTTTAGAAAAGAGAATGTCATGATAACTTTTTTTTAGCATAATTCTGATAACTCACGAGAAAACTTTATTTTCCAAAACTTACCGGTTCATCCAAAATGACCAATTTTGGTTCACCAATAAGAGCAATAGCAACACTAAGACGTCTTTTCATTCCTCCACTGTAACTACCAGCTCTCATTTTTGCTGCTTGTGTGAGTTTTACCTCGGCTAATGACTTTTCTACTACCTGTGATTTGATCGAACAATTGGTCAAGCAGGATTTATAATCATTCTATTCTATGCTGAGCTTGTTCATCAGATCTTTAGACAGGCACAAAAGGCTAGATATAGATTAGGTTTATGCTCACCTCTTTTATTAAACCAGGGGGTAGACCTTTAATGCTGGCAAAAATATGCAGGTGTTCTTGACCGGACAATGCATCCCAAAGAATATCAAACTGTAAAACGACAAAAATGAATGAATTTCTTTTATGGAAACAAAGTATTGCTGGTGTAGAGTCTTAGTCAGTTCCATGAAAAAATTGAAAATAGGAACATATAAAGATAAAAAATAGTCACCTGGGGACAAACCCCTATCATCGATCGAATGTTTGACATGCCTGCAGAACTTCTTATGGACTCACCATATACTAGTGCTGTTAAAAAGCAGCTTTGTGTTACACATAAGTAATATGCAATGAACACAGAATTTGAGTGACTAAATTATATTACCATCTCCTGCAGTAACAGGTGTAATCCCAGTCAAACAATTAATAGTAGTAGTTTTTCCAGCTCCATTGGGCCCAAGAAGACAAAATAGCTGATCCTTTGCAAGATTCACCCATAAGCCCTGCAGTATTGACTCCAAAGAATGAGAGGAAGAGATGCAGCCAGGGTAGAGGTGTAGGATCTCCAGAGGATTATTAAATATTCATGCTATTTCTTCTAACTTTTTTATCTTTTGAAATGTCGACTTCTCATTTCCCATATGCTATTCTTACACATGTAAAATGTGTACTAAATGAAACTAAACACACATTTTGATTTGAATAAATTGCCAGGGAAATCCAAAGAAGTTGCAAGATAAACCAAAAAACAAATTTTGAGACAAGTCTCAAACTAGATTCCATGCTTGACTCCTATCTGAACGCGTAAAGTGTTTTCTTTTCTCTACTGATGACTTTTGTTTGCACAGAAAAAACAGCTAATGTTAGCTTCTTATAGACAAATGGATAAAATACCTTGATGGCATGAAATGGAGATTTCCTTTGGCATTTACAACAGCCCATCTTTGTTGTTCCAGGAAATATCTTTACAAGACCATGTAGTTGAACTGCAACATTAGAATCAACTTCACCTTGCGTAGCTTGCCGTTTAACAATGTTTTCTTCTTCAAGAACATCTTCGTCATCTGGTATAATACTATCCAAGGCTGGCACTGAACCTGTGCAGCTACAAACACTACCCTCTGAACACAAAATGAACAGCCTTAAAGTTTTGTCACAGTATGCTCGAAATTCGATATTAAGGTACTGATAAATTTTGGTTACCTTTCACCTTATTTCCACTTTTGCCTGTCCAGTAACCAGGATTCAAGAAGTAGAATGCTGACTTTCTCACACCAGAAATATTCGGGATTGTGTTATCCAAGTAAATAGCCAGAACAAACCACAGAAAGAATGTTGACACGAGCAATATGTAAATCTCGTTCTGTAAAGAGAAACAACAGATAATGGGTGTATGTGAGATGCAAGATGACTGTATGAGACTGAAAGCAATATTGCATTAAGAAAGAACTAACTGCTAGAAAAAATGAGATTTTTCGAGATAGTCTAATAGTTCCTCTTTAATCATTTGCTTAGTTTGAAAAGGAGATGTAAAGGAGATGTGATCCTTAATTGTAAAGGAGATGTGATCCTTGTTTCATGGAATAAGTTTTGTAAAGAAGTACTTCGACCAACCTTTGTAAAGCTTATGAAGATATGTGTGTGTATGTTTTTAAGAAATACTTCGACCAACCCAGAGTCTCTCCTCCCTCCCTCTATAACTCATTAGCTCCACTCTCATTCAAAGTCACAGAGCTATAACAGTGATGAGAAGTGAACAAAAAGTAGCTACTGAAATCATGTACGAACAAACAAAGTCCTTACTCTCAAAGTGCTTCATCTCCCTCCCTAAAATCAAGAGAACTGGAAACTAAAGAGAAGCCCTATTTTGCAATAGGAGTCTTACCATAGTTATTACACACTCTGTATCATTAAAAGCACATTTTGTCCTCCCACTCCAGCTAACACCAGGATCTTCAGGAGTGGCAGTTGCATCAGCAAGTAACTGAAGACCTTGAGCAAGAAGATTTGGTGGGAACAATGACCAGATGATCCTATAGCTCTTGGAGTAGTCCGCGCTATAGGGAAATCCAAATGCTGTTACAAGCTGAAAAATGAGAGACAAGAAATAAGTCATCCCAGTGAGTCAGTAATGGATAGTAATCGATTCGAAGATAAGCACTTGCCTGAGTCATGAAACCGATAATAAAGATGAAGAAGCCCATAGTTGTTGTTGAAGATGACTTGCTAATAAAAGCAGACACCATATATGCAAAACCAACCTGGCCACAGGAGCAGAAATTCTATCTCAGTGGACAAAAATATTCAAGTAATATAGCCTCATTAGAAGCTGCAAATGAATGTAGATTGTAATTGGTGAAAGTGTTAAGTTGAATGTTGGAGACGAACCATATTAAGTTGGAAGAGGAAAAAAAGAAGAAACACGACCGCAAAGTTGTTGTTCAAGAAAAAATCAAATTGAAACATCATCCCGAAGAGAACTGTGAGAAGAGAAGAGAGAAGTGTGATGAATCCCTCCCATGTGAACCATGATAACCAGTAAGCAGTATCATAGAGACCCATCATAGTCATTGCCTGTAAGAAAAATGTGACATTCAGAAATTGAAATCCATCCATGAAGTACAAGAATGGTATTATCTCTTACAAAATGCCAGAAGTGATACCTGCCGAAGTTTGAGTTCCTTTTCAATGATCAAAGCATTGATTTGGAAGACAAATCCAAACATAGCAACAGCCAAGAAAAAGGTAGGTCCAATGGTACGCAAGGCAGAGAAAACCTCAAAACCCGGATGTGCAAATTCTTTGAGACTGACAACCCAACTGAAATTTGGATCTGAAAATGTACACAATCATAAGATAAAGGTGAGCTTAGGAAAAAAGAGGACTTGATTTAAACCATCATATCCATTTATTGGATCAAATCCAGTAGTAAATATCACATTTATATTACCTCCAATCAGAGATCTCGCAATTTCACGTTCTGCTGCCAGTTGAAGTGGGATTTGGAACGTAAAAGTTGGATCTTCAAAGACTCCTCGATTGGCAACTGGAGTGGAGTTTGTCTGTATACCATAACTGATTACGCTAGCATTCCTTTCAACAAAATGTAGCGCTCCAGGACAACGCATAGGGTTCTTGAAAAGCCAGTCATCCACTTCATCTCGTGTTCTAAATGACAAAACCTGCGGAAAAGAAGTCATGGTATGATAGGTCAATGTTCCAACAAGACTTCAATTCGAAATATTAAACTAAAGAATGAACCAAATTAGAGGAACCATTGCATGAAATAAATTGGTAAACAGGACACTGTCACACTCAAACGACAGGAATCTATCTTTTAATGAAGTTAAAATTGGTGCATCAATTCAGGATTTACCAATGCAATTCTTAAACTAGATTTTATGCTTGTTGTTAATACGCTGAAGGAATCACATCACCTCCATGACGATAGAGAAAGCTAATAGTGAACACTGGACAGATTCTTGGGCTAGAAAACATAAGGATTTTTTTGAAAACATAAGGAGTAATTGTTCTTTGTTTTAGGGAGGCAAATTGTGAAGAGGATGATTTGGCAAAATGAGTGACTGTACTACTGGAATCAACCATGGTTTTCAAGATAAAGGATCTGCCAAGATAAGTCTGAGGCTGTTCAAGTCGAACAAGATACAGATGATTAACTTCAGAGTTAGGCCAGACAAATCAAATAACCTCAGATTTTCATATGGAAGTTTCACCTCTCTATATTTGGTATCTATCAACTTGAAAAGGACAGGAATCTTCTCATATTCCTTAATTTTTGCTTAGGCAATCCTTTTGTTAAGAATATGTAAAAGAGTGGGAATGTTCACTCTTTTCAAGGGGAATCCCCTTTGCATACTCTCATGCACACCATGTTTTGTGTAAGGAAATGGAAAGGTCCATTTCTCCTATAGGATATAAGACACCGCGTCTCCCTATTTCATATATTTAGTTAATCCCAAATCCTCAACTCACTTTCACATTTTCACACAGATCGGTTCATTCAGGGATTGCATTACTAACTGATGCTCTGTGTGTGAAAAAGTGGGTCTCTCTGGAATAAAAGATTACCCGCACATCTCATTACACCAAGCAGGGGAAGATCCATGACTTGAACTATTTGGGTTTCTTTATTCTAAGACAACTGGCCTCAAGTGCTTGTAACGAATTTAATTTTTGTGCATATTTAATGAATTTCTTAACAAATATATGGGTGTTTATGTCAAAGCTACCGGGTTCTGCCGAAATCATATGTCAGAGCCTACATCGGCCTTGACAGCAACGACCCAAAGAGTCCCCTTGAGACTTAAGAGACTAGCCAATTCTCCTAAACATAAAAAAGCATGAAGTTTCCAAGCATATTAATGTTTAAAAAAAGCTAGTAAAGAGCTGCACTAGACTTATTTCTTGGAAAGGACAACAACATTTATGACAAGCAGTAATCTGTAAATTTATTTTCTGAAATACTACGAATAGTAGAAAGTGAGTTTATTGCTTACAAGCAAGCTGTACTATCTGATATTACTTGAAACTTTAATTAACAAGATCACGAAAAATAACTTCACTTTGGCCCAAGATTAACAGATTTTTTTCCCTAACAAGAATTTTCAAATAAAGTACTTAAGAAGCATATGAATCAGACAGGGAAAAAAACAAGGAAGACACAAATTAGACCACAAAAGCTATAGATGATATCGCTAACAAAGTGGCACTGTTTGCACAAAAGAAAATCATATTAGGAAAATTAGACATGAAGAAGCAACCTAGCAGGATAATTACAAAATTTCTTATCAGGTTTTTCGTGATTCATACTGTTTAGCATTAACTCCGCCTGTAAGAGCTCATTCACATTGCGGTCCCAAACCTGGATAAAGGAGGAGGCTTCCCCAGGTCAATCGATTCCACCCGTCTGAGCTCGTTCACATTGCTGGTCCCAATCCCGGATAAAGGAGGAGGCTTCCCCAGGTCAATCAAAAACAACTTCTCTACCCCATAAAGTGGGTAGGTAAGGTTGCGTACATCTTGCCCTCCCCAGAGTCCAATTGTGAGATTACATTGGTTTGTTGTTGTTGTTGTTGTACTGTAAGCATTAATTCTATATTTATTTATTTAGGCAAAAATATCTTTTTTTTTAACATTCGAAAAGGTAATTTCTCCATTGCAGCGATTAAAGTGTTTTCAATAAGTTCAATCGCTCTAACAACACAATTTATCCAACTCCAAGTCATAATACTACTATAAGATTCATATGATAATAAAAAGAAAAAAAAGAGAAACTAACACGGCAAAAACTCGAATCCTCTCAAACTCATTTATCTCCAAATTATAACCATTCCGTTAAACAAATCTCAGTTCAATATTAAGTGTAAATACAGAGATTTGAAAAAAAAATGAGATCATCATCAATAAATCAGTCGAGGAAAAAAGTCAACTAGGAGTGTGTGTATATATATATATATATACCTTGGATGAAGGAATCGACCTTCCAGGATTATTCGCCATAATTCCGTTTACAATCTGACCGATTTTCGGACTCTGAGAGCCACTCCAAACAAAATCATAGCAGGGGGAAGTGATGAAGTTTTTCTCCTCACAAGGCGGAATTGGCGGCGACACCAGAGGTTCTGGGTCCCGCACATCCTTATAGGATGTGGAAGAAGAGAAGCGAGCTTCGATAGCTCTCTGGATTAGGAATAGAAGGAAGATGAAGAAGAGCGATGCGAAAAGCTGAAGAAATGTGGCCATCTTGTTCCGCCATGCGACTAAATAATTCTTCTTTATTAAGGCTTTGTACTGCTGTTTCAGCAAAGGGAATCCCCTCTGCACTTCCATGGCTTTCTCTCTCTAAATATTCAGTTTTTTGGGTAGTGAAGAAGTTATAGTTGTTGCACTTTATATACAAGGGAAAAATGAAGGCGCGTCTTTTCTAGGTAAATCTGTTATTTCAATTTTTGCCCAATTTGGGTTTTTTGCTACTCCAATTGACCCTACATCTTTGATGGTAAAAGTTTACCAGCACATTATCTACCTCAAATTAATTTGATACAAGATCTGTATTAAATCATAAATTTTTAATAAATGTATTTAAAATTAATACATTTTATTTTATTTGATATATAAGGTAGCGGAAAGTATTCAACTGATAATTTTTAGAATTTATGTAGTTGTGCCATTACATATGTGATTGGTGTATTCATATGATTGGTGTAAATACCAAAAATTACCAAGAGCATGTTTGTATAGACTTATTGCTTACGATTTACTTATAAATCATTAAAATTAGAAAATTTAACTTATAATTTTTTTCTTATTTTTGTTATTATGGTTTTAAAAAAATGATTAATTTTTTTTAATCTTAACCAAAAACTATGAAAGTCAATTCAAATAGATGTGTTTAGAATGGAGGAAAATATTTTTTGATAAACATTTTTTAGGGAAATAAGTTCCTTAAAAATGAGGGAAATGACATTAATAGAAGTAGAAAAAACAAGTTTCATAAATGACATTCTAAATTCATTGTCTCTTTCCAACCTATCAAATCCCTCAACCTCACCTCTTGACCATCCCACCCCCTATCGTCCTGCTCCTCATCTCCTCCCCACTTTTTCCATAGTGTTTTGCTAGATTACATTTATATATAAATGCTTCCAAAAAAACATTTTCTCAAAAAATATTTTTATTTTTTTGTGATACCAAACACACCAAGTTCTAGTTCAGTAGAATATTAGGTTGCAAAGTCAAAAATGGATTAGGGTGGTGAAGATCTCTCCTTGTTGTTTCGTAGAAAATTTCAACAATAATAAGTTATTGGCAAGCAACAGAAACCTCGTGTTTATACTAAGAAAATTTCAATAATGATGATTCACATATCTATAGCCTATCTGTCAAAGCATAACTATCTCAGAATTTGTAGCTTTCAGTTATATACTACACTCTTGATAATATATGAGCTTTGTATTTATTAAAAATAAATTAACTTCTTAACTGTTATATATTTTAATATTTTCAATATTACTTGTTGAATATGGATCGAACTCTAGTCAAGAAGGAGGTAAAACTTAACAAGTTCCTTTCCGTACGTAGCTCTTATATATTTACTAGATTTCTCAATATAAATATGAAATTGCATAAAAGTTATTAAATTTCCGAGAACTTCACCCTACATTCTAAATCTACCCCTGAGTTAACCTAATGATTTGGAACTCGTTGGTCATTCGAATATTGTCAAATGAAACGAACGAATGAAGATTTTAGCCTTGTTATGTAAAAATAATTGGCATAATTTTAATTTTCATGGACTTAAGGAATTAACTAATAATATAATCTAATAATGTTTGTACATTATTTTATGTATTGCTTATTAGAAACTTGATTACACGTTTTGTATATTGTATTGTTAGAGAAATATAATCACGATTCATGGTTGATCCCAATTTATTTTAGAATTAAGGTGTACTCATTTTACTAATCATTTTTCAAGTTTTTTTAAAAATGTTGTCTTGAATATTAAAATATAATATGCATATTATTTATCACTCCTTTTGTTTCAATTTGTTTGTCCTTCTTTTCTTGTTAGTCCCTTTAGAAAAGAATGTTTCTTTTCTCTTTTTGCAATTCTTTAATTTTAACTTTTTTACTTGATATATTTAAAACCACAAAATTTAAGTATACTATTTTGATTTATTTAACATATCTTTATTTAAAATTACGAGATTTAAAAGTTTTTCATCTTAATTTCCTAGTATTTTTTAATTAGAGGAAAAATCACATTGGTCCCCGCAAATCGCAATACGATCCCTCATAAGTCAAACCAACAAATCGTGTTGTTAGAAAATATGTCGTGATCTTCACGTTGATCCTATGCTGTTGTGATAAACTGATTATAACTTAATTTTGTTCACATTGAGGGACAACATGGTCATTTTCCTGTTTGGTAGTGGAGGGCATTTTGGGGTTTTCCAAATATCCAACAATTTCCACTCCATCGTCATATATTCAGGAATTACTGTAGTAATTATCCATCAAATTCACATATTACGTAAGAAATAATATATTAGAAGTATATATTAGAAGACTCGCTCCAAAATAAATAAATTTAAAAAGTTTAATTTTTTCTCTTATAACAATTTAAGGGAAAAATGTTTGAAATATATCAAAACTTTGATCGAAATTGCTGTAACAATCCCAAACTTTGGGCAATACCTATTACCCTGCACTATTTAATACTATATTTTAAAGATATATAGGCCCAGCGGGACATGTTGCAATATTTATGATGTCCGCCTGAGTATCTATATATCTTTAAAATATACTATTAAATAGTAATAGGTCCTGTCCAAAGTTTGAAATTGTTATAGCAATTTCGATCAAAGTTCAAATATATTTCGAACCCTTTTCTCAATCTTTTAATATACAATAATACAATTGAATATAATTTTTGGCAACCAATGTAAATATTATTATTAACAAAAAAGCCACTTACAAGCTAAAAGCACCATTCCTCCTTACCCCTGCTAAGGAGTGAGTGCGTACAAGGTCTCAAACTAAAACAAAACTAATTCTAGGTACATAAATTCTGCCAAAAACTTCTACTTCTAATAGCTCTTTTTGAATCTTTATACATTTCTATCCTTCCCACTATTTCACGAGTGATTTCCTTTACTATGTCAGAATATTGTAAGCTGACTCCTTTAACTGTTTCCAGTTTCTTGCTTTCCAAATTAGGTATACCATAGCCCCCCACAGTGCTGCCACCACTTCCTTTTTGAATTTCTTCCAATGTTTCTTCTTTATCAGTTCCAATATGTTGTTCAACTCTCTTGCAGGCAGGTTGATTTTTGACCAACTTAGCAATGCATCTCTCACCTTTGTAGCATATTCACAGTCTACAAACAAGTGTTTATTAGTTTCCATCACTGTATCTTGGCATAAGCAACATTTACTGTCATCCACTTGTATCTTCATGTTCAATAACCTTTCTTTCGTGAGCAGTCTTTTTTGTGTTGCTAACCACATAGTAAACCTCTGTTTTGGTAGTGATACAGAGTTCCAGATTAACTCTGCATTTTCCATTTTTTCTCTTTGGCCCAGTAGTGCATGATACCCCCTGGTTATTGAGTATTCTCCACTAGTTGTGAGATTGAATTTTCCATTTGTATACCAATGCTGCATTTGGTCCTTTAGTGCTGTTATTTTCCTCCAATACCAACTGCTGTCAGTTGGGGCTTTATGATTCCAAACAGTTCCTGCTTTGATATACACCCCATGCACCCATTTCACCCATAGAGATTCTTTATTTACAACTATTTGCCATACCAGCTTGCCTACAGATGCAACATTCCATTTCCCACACCCTTTTATATTGAGACCTCCTTGTCTTTTTGGACAGCATACCTTTTCCCAAGACACCAATGAAACTTTCTTTTTTTCACCACTTCTCCCCCACAAATAGTCCCTACATTTCTTGTCCACCTCCTTTACTACACTTTGAGGAAGTATAAATACTGAACCCCAAAAACTGTGAATGGAAAATAGCACAGCCAACACAATTTGAAGCCTCCCTGCATAGGAAAGTTGCTTTGCATAAGTGTTTTTAATCCTACTTGTAAGTTTATCCACAAGTTGATGGCATTCCATTTTACTCCATCTCTTTGAAGTGAGTGGGAGACCCAAGTACCTTATAGGGAAAGCACCTTTTGTAAATCCAGTTATACTCAACAGTTGCTTTTCAGTTTCTTCAGTCATTCCTGCTAGGAACAAGTTTGACTTCTCCATGTTTGCCACAAGTCCAGTAGTACCACTAAAATGAGTCAAAGCTTCCATGACTCTTTTGACAGAATTTGGTTCTCCTTTACAAAAATCATCAGGTCATCAGCAAATATAAGATGAGTCAATTTTTGGCCTTTACACATAGGATGGAATTTGAACTCCTGTAGACAAGCCATGGTCTTAAGTAACCTTGTAAGGTACTCCATGATCAACACAAATAGCAAAGGGGACATAGGGTCTCCTTGCCTCAACCCTCTTTTGCCTTCAAAATATCCATAGCTCTCCCCATTAAGTTTGACAGTGAATTTTGGAGTAGATACACATATCATTATCCACTGGATGAATTTAGTTGGAAAACCAAATCCATTTAAAGCTTCCTCCAAGAATTCCCAGCTCACCATGTCATAGGCCTTTCTAAGGTCTATTTTCATCAAACACCTAGGAGTGGTCTTCCATGTTAGTTTTAATACGCGTGAAATCAAACCTGGACACCGCGATAACCAAATTACTTTTCCTTGTTAGTTTTAATGCATGCAAAAACAGATTTGAATTTCACGAGTACCATATTATTTTCTTGTGTTAGTTTTAATGTGTGCGAAATTAGATCTAATTACCAAATTATTTTCCTACATTAATTTTAATGCGCGCAAAAACAGACGTGAACGTCACAATTACTAAATTGTTTTATGTGTTAAAAGCGTGATGCATATATAGGATAGGAGTCCTGCACAACTCAAGTGAAATATTGTTCCCCACAGAATAGAATTACCCTAATCGGTAATCAGAAGGAGAAAACAGTATCGCGACTTTTCCCTTGTACAAGAGCCCTATCTGCATCAGCCGGACGGTATGAGTCGGTCAGTGGACGAGCTCGGAACTACCAAACCGGATCCGACGAAGAAGCCCGTCTTCCTCACCAAAGCACAGCGAGAACAGCTAGCCCTACAGCGCCGCCACGATGAAATCGCCGAACAGAAACGGCGGGCCGAACAGCTTCTCCAACAACAGGGTAACAACCGCCCTTCCTCCACCGATAACGACCATGAACGGGATCATCGTGACAGAGATAGTAGGGGTGACCACCATCGCTCCAGGGACAGGGACAGAGACAGAGAAAGAGAAAGGGAGTCGAGGGACCGGGAGGTGGAGCGCCGGAAGCGCGATAGGGAGCGCGATGAAGAGGTCAAGGAACGAGAGCGAGCTCGATTGGACAAATTAGCTGAGCGAGAGCGAGAGAAAGAGCTTGACGCAATCAAAGAGCAGTACCTCGGCTCCAAAAAACCTAAGAAGCGGGTGATTAAACCTAGTGAGAAATTCCGATTTTCCTTTGATTGGGAGAACACCGAGGACACATCTCGCGACATGAACGCTCTATACCAAAACCCTCACGAAGCCCGCTTACTCTTTGGTCGCGGATTCCGTGCTGGAATGGACAGAAGGGAGCAGAAGAAGCTTGCTGCCAAGAACGAGAGGGAGCTGCTGGAGGAGATCTGGAAGAAGGATGGCGTTGAGGAGTCTGCAGTAGAAGCAGCTGCCCTGAAGAAGAAGGAACAGGATGCCGACATGTATGACACTTTTGACATGAGGGTCGATCGCCATTGGTCAGACAAGAAGCTGGAGGAAATGACGGAGAGAGATTGGAGGATATTCAGGGAGGATCACAATATATCCTACAAGGGGTCGAGGATACCCCGTCCCATGAGGAATTGGGTCGAGAGCAAGTTAACTACTGAGTTGCTCAAGGCTGTTGATAGGGCTGGCTACAAAAAGCCGTCTCCCATACAAATGGCTGCCATTCCGCTTGGACTTCAACAGCGTGATGTGATTGGTGTCGCAGAGACTGGTTCAGGTAAAACTGCTGCTTTTGTTCTTCCTATGTTGACTTATATCACTAGGCTTCCTCCATTGAGCGAGGAGAATGAGGCGGAGGGGCCATATGCTGTTGTTATGGCCCCCACACGAGAACTTGCTCAACAAATTGAGGATGAGACTGTCAAGTTCGCACACTATTTGGGTATCAAAGTTGTTTCTATTGTTGGTGGGCAGTCCATAGAGGAGCAAGGTTTTAAGATTAGGCAAGGTTGTGAAGTTGTGATTGCAACCCCTGGGCGGCTTCTTGATTGCTTGGAGAGACGTTATTGTGTTCTGAACCAGTGTAATTATGTTGTTCTTGATGAAGCTGACCGTATGATTGACATGGGTTTTGAGCCTCAAGTGGTTGGTGTACTGGATGCTATGCCTTCAAGTAATATGAAACCGGAGAATGAGGATGAAGAGCTTGATGAGAAGAGGATTTATCGAACCACTTATATGTTCAGTGCTACCATGCCACCTGCTGTGGAGCGGCTGGCTAGAAAATACTTGAGAAATCCTGTTGTTGTGACTATTGGCACTGCTGGAAAGACTACTGACCTCATCACTCAGCACGTGTTCATGGTAAAGGAATCAGAGAAAATGTATAAGCTGCAGAAATTGCTGGATGAGCTTGGAGATAAGACAGCTATTGTGTTCATCAACACTAAGAAGCAGGCTGATTTTGTTGCCAAGAATCTGGATAAAAATGGCTACAGGGTAACCACACTGCATGGTGGAAAGTCTCAGGAGCAAAGAGAAATCAGCCTTGAAGGATTTAGGACCAAGAGGTACAATGTGTTAGTTGCTACTGATGTTGCTGGTCGTGGTATTGATATACCTGATGTGGCCCATGTGATAAACTATGATATGCCAAACAATATTGAAGCATACACCCATCGTATTGGACGTACAGGTCGTGCAGGAAAGACGGGTGTAGCCACAACATTCTTGACCATGCATGATACTGAAGTCTTTTATGATCTTAAACAAATGCTCACACAAAGCAACAGTCCTGTTCCCCCAGAACTTGCCCGACACGAGGCTTCGAAGTTCAAGCCAGGAAGTATTCCCGACAGACCACCTAGGAGGAATGATACTGTATTTGTTCATTAAAGTTGGAATTGCTACATATGCTATTGTAGGGGTCAAGTGTTGGGAGTTTCTATAATGGTATCTGCTGAAAAATGGAGCTAGGTGGGTGAATGATGGAGTTGGTAGATAGAGTGGAGGGTTCAAACATAATGGAAGTGAAGTGGTAACATGTTTGGCAATTGAGTTTTTTTCTGTTACTAACAAGTAGTAATGTGCTGTCAGCTTTGCTGAAGGGATTTGTTTTTTAATTCTGATTCCGTTAGTCGATGCCTAGGCTTTACTGAAGATCTTCCTGTAAACTCTTAAACATTTCTTGTGTTTCCTTCTTTATTACTTTATCTTAAGATAGTCTCAGGAACTTAAATACCTTGGTGAAGTATGAAGTTTATTGCCATTAGTTAGCAAGTTCCTTGGACAACAGGTACATGTGCGTATGGAATTTTTCGGTAAACCAGTCCATATTCTAGTAGAAATAACCTACTTCCTTTATGATTGTTTTACGTTATTATGTTATGTTCTGCGGTTCTCATTTGCTTCAACTCTATCTAGCCTCGCACAGCCGCACTTAACATTCTTCATTTGTGTAATCCACAGTTTTTACCCAAATGCACTCTCAGTAATCTGTCAATCAAGTCATGCACCACCATTTCAACCTCTTTTCTTAAAATTTTTGGGGGTAGACACCCAAGTTTGTAAGCTGGTGTTATTTCTGTTTAAGAATTTGATTGTCATATTGTTTTTCCAATTTACAATTTGAGAAAAATTGATTGAAATCTGAAACATCTTCTATAATTAGTCTGTGTTTCATTATTGGTTGAAGTTGTGATTTACACTTTTTGAATAAGAGGGATTTACTTGCTGAGAATATCCATACTTGTGCAAGTAAACACTGGATTTCCAATATTCAAAAGATAGATTTGAGCAATCAAACTGGAATTTGGAAGCAAGCAAAGACACAGCCACTGCTGGTTCTCATTTATTCTGTCTTGAAATTGAATTATAAATCACACTTAAAAAAAAATTACACTTTCTCTTTATTTGCGTGTTTCTGTTGACAATGAGGAACAAGTATCATGACTGGCTGTTCGATGATCCAAACAACCTGCAGGATGCCACTTCAAATCGTTAGTAACCTCCTCAAAAGGGGAGGGAGGATAAAAGAAATAGACACATCCGTGATTCATGCAGTAGCAATTGTATCAAATCTTACTTCTGCAACCTTGATTGTGAGCGCCTGGTACCATAGAAAAAATGGATATACATCAGTACAGTTGTAGGGAAAGAAGTACAGGAAAAAACAATGAAGGAAGACAACCTATAAACCATGTAGGAGTATTAACAGTCAAGCATATGGGAAAGAAACAACCAAATTTGTTGATTGTCTACTTGATTGACATAACTGGTGGTTTAAAAGGGTGAATAGAAGAAGTAAGCTATTTGCTGTATGGTTCTAATTCAGTACTCGTCTCTTGAAAAACATTTTAGTGCATACCTTTGTGATAACTGTGGCTTAACTTTCACCCTCTCGGGCCTCTCCTTTGGCCCTTCTGGTTTTTCGTCAATTCTGATAGGCACATCTTTTATCTGCAGTAAGTGTAATTTAGGAAACAAAATAAGAAAAGTATATCTCATAAGGATGTTTGGAATATAATGAAATGCAGGCATGCAGCAATATACCAAGTTTCTAAACTCGAGATTGTAGAAAGTGTCTATGTATCTTTGCTTTGCCTGTTTCTGATCTTTGTACAATGTCTTCCAAAAAGTGTAGATTGACCCCATATTCAATACCTTGTTTGCATAGATCTTCCATGTGTAACTGCAAAATATCAGGATTAAAGGATTAAGAAAATGTCAACAAGACATATGCCTCTTTGCAATTTGAACAATTGTTTATTTGTGAGTACCATTCATATATACGCTTTAGACCCTGGGCTGAAATCCTGTTCCAATGCTCAGGATCCTCCCTGCACTTCTGGAAAAAATTAACAATTTTGTTGCTTGATTCATCTCCATTATTTGGATCAATATGGAAGCCTGAGATACCATCAACAATAATCTCAGCAGGGCCACCTTGGTTGGTAGCGAAGGTTGGTAATCCACAGTTCATTGCTTCAATGACTGTAAGACCAAATGCTTCATACAAAGCAGGCTGCACAAAAGCTCCTTTTGAATCTGCTATTGTGCGGTAGAGTTCGCTATTCCTGTATCTGTCAGTCTGAGCTGCTATCCATCTAATCTGACCTTTAAGCTGGTATTTCTCTATCAGCACATGCATCTTTTTTATTTCAGCTGCTTCTTCTCTATCATTGGATTTTGTAGGATCAAAGGAACCGCCAACCACAACAAGGTTAACTAAGCTTCTGAGATTCTTGTTTTTGCCAAACCATTCAGTTAGTCCAGTTGTGTTCTTCACTGTGTCCAGCCTTGCCATGGTGAAGAGGATAGGTTTCGTTCTGTCTTCTAAATATCCACTGTGGTTGAAAGAAGTAAAACATTAATACGTAGAATTGTGGGATGTTCCTATTGGCATTAAACTGAAGTTTGAGCACTAAGACTTACATGTGCTCGTCATTATCCACTTTACTAAAAAGAAGCTTCTCAATGGCAGGTCGGAAATCAGTCAAACGCTTCTGCTTTTCTGTGTAAGGGAAATATACTGACTGGTCTGCCCCAGGAGCAGCAATGTTAAATTTAGGATCAAAGACATTGATGCCTGAAACAACTCTATAAAGCCCTGGAAGGGTAAATGCACTGTGACTTTCATACTGCCCTGGCCTGTCTTTGCTGCAAATGTTAGCACATAAGAATGAGATCATGAAGTTTCAATAATTTGAGCAAATACATAACTGGATTTGTGATGTGTATTTGATGGTAGTAAAAGAACAATTCTAATTTTATATTACTCGTCCGCTCTAGTTCTTACCTTCCAGCTATTTCTTGATATGTGCTTGTGATAACAAAATCTGCAGAATTCATTGCAATCAAATCAGCTGTAAATTGGCACGAAAAATGGTACTTTGGATCGAGTTCCTTTAATTTGATGTCAGAATCTTCATATTTAGTCTTCTCCAGAGCATGAGCAATTGTTCCCTAGTACAGAGATGGTCTAGGTTAGTGGACATTAAGACACTAACTTGGGGAAGAAACAATATCGACAAAGATTAGGGAAAGTTACCAGAGTTATCCCAAGTTTTCTAGCCATTAATGATGCCACTAAATTCCCATCAGTGTAGTTGCCAATGATTAGATCAGGCTTGCCTTCCATTAGCTCGATGATTTTGTCAGAAGCATCCTTTAGTCAAGGCAAAAAGAAAATGTAATTTAGGAAGAAAGAAAAACTCTGGTTGAGCAAGGTTTATATAAAGATACACACCTGAGTATATCTCTCCAGATAAGGGTAGATATCGAATCGAGAAACCCATTGATTAAGCACTCCTTTTTCTGTCCTAAATGGAACTCTGAGTATGTGAGAATGCTTTGTATTCTTGATTGGTTCTAGTTCCTGGTTGCACTTTGTTCCTTTTGCATCTGGGATTAGCCGGGTTAACTGTGCAATCAAGATATGATATTAGCTTTTCTAAACAACCTCTACGTTATTGCATACTCATGTCGATTGTCTAGGAACTCACCACAAGAATCTGAGGCTTAACATTGAGCCCCTGCTGTTTAATTCTTTGTAGCATTTCTTCTTCAAAAGCTACAACTTGATCCAAAACATAAACCACCTGTTGATCAAAAGCAACGGATTTAACTTATATAATATGATAAGTGTAAATAATAGTGTATTTTAACCTATTGTAGCAGGTAACCTTCTTGATTTTTGCAGGTATTTTATTCCGTTTCTAATGGAGGTTACTTGTGATTATCTTTTAGGTGACCTGATAGTTTAAAAATTCTTTTATAGTGAAGTATGTAAAAGTTAGATGCTTACCTGACCACCGGTGTCTGGCAAGCCAAGAACATCAGCTTGGCCGAAGTATCCATGAACAGAGAACAATACAATATTGAAAACAGTTGGAACCCTTCCAAAGAATTTCTCAAAGTTTGATGGATCCGGTGCCTGAAGCACCTCAGAAAGTGTTCTCATGGTATCTCGGACTCTTTCAGCTGTATCACCCCAGCCTTTCTCAAAACCCCACTCTTTGAATCTGTACAAGAATTGAAGCCACTTAGTACTTTGTAGCATGCCAAAAGGGGGAGGAAGTAGAGGAAAAATTAATTAACCTTAGCTCAAAGCTCTGATATGGTGTATCAGTTGGTATGGAAGAAATAGATGATTCTGCTACAACCAATGCTGCCTGAAGCTTTGAGACAGTGCTGAGCGTCTCATTGATCATCAGTTTCTGCAGTTGAACATAAAGGAAATTTGTTATTATCTTTTCCTCTTAGGACAAGTGTTCATTTATGAAGTTTAGTTTTGCTTGACATACATCTCCTTGATGGTTCAATGTGAGCAGGTAGTCAACTAGACACTGTGCACTCGTGGAGCTAGCATTTAGCTTTGAAGTTAGAAACTTGGAAACATAACTGAGACCATTTCCGATTGAAGAAGATAGAGTCAGACGAGGCGTTGAGAAGTCTACTGCTCCAAAATCAATTTCCAGTGCGTATTCGTCTTTTGCCCTGCGTTTCATGTTCACACAGGTAATCCTTATGAGTTTTCACTTTTCTGATTGAAGGTATAAAACCATAGAAGGTATGATAAAAGCTGCAATGTATTCTATACCAGCTTTCATCAACTATCATTTCCTTGAATTTCAAGTACTCTGTAGCTGTAATACCCTCAACAGAAAGATCATTAGCATTCACTTTCACATATTCCCAGAACCCGGGATTCTGTCTCGTGGCGAAGGCAATGTAGGGAGGAACAACTGCAGCCTCCTGCAAAATTTGATCACAGAAGATTTTAAGAACAAATGTACATCATGCAAAATCTGGAAACAATAATAGAAGAAAACTATTATAAGTGCAGCACATGGTTCTTTCTATACCATTGTAGTACATAATATGTAGCCAAGTAAGCCTTCCAAAACATGGTTCCTTTCTGCTGGATCATCAATCACTTTCTCTAATTCATCCATCAAGCTATGCAGTTTCATCATCCTCTTGCCTTGCTCTATGTATTTGGCAAAACATCTCTTCATGTGATACCGGCTTTGCCTCA
>JAJOON010008379.1:0-56043 GCA_029582645.1 Solanum megistacrolobum | reverse complement strand
TGAAAAAATCCATTGGAGTGCTTCAAGATGTCCCAGTGAAAGTGGGGTCGTTCATTTTTCCGGCAGGCTTTGTTATACTTGATTGCGAGGTTGACTTTGAGGTCCCCATCATCTTAGGGAGACCATTCCTTTCTACTGGTGTGCCTTAGTTGACATGGAGAGAGGGAAGATGAAATTTCGACTGAATAAGGAGGAGGTGACCTTTAACATCTGTAAGTCTATAAAGCAGGAAAGTAATCTTAAATCTGTATCGGTGGTGAGTCACACTTTCGAAATGGGTGCTGAAGTGTTTAGTAAGGAGAAGTTAGGTGCAGCCTTGCACACGGAGAATAAGTGCCATGCTCAAAAGACAGAAAAGAAAAAACTAGCTCCTGGTGATCTGGTGTTGTTTTATAAATCCAGGTTGTGTTGTTTTCTGGGCAAATCCAAGTCCCAGTGGACTGGACAATTCAGAGTGACCCAAGTGTCCCCATATGAAGTATGAGCAATCAAGGGGCCTACGTCGTGCCGCAACGTTCAATCAAGCGCTTTTTGGGAGGTAACCCAAGATATAAAATCTAGCCAACTAAAGGTTTTTCTTTTGGATTTAGGAGTTTTCTTCGTTTATTTAAATTTTTGTAATCCTTTAGATATGTGTTTTATTTTCTGTATTGGTGTTGGCTAGAAATAGTCTAGGGTCCTTGTCTAAAAAGTGTCCAGAAATTGTAGAAAGAAAGGCCTAACGGTTGCTACGTGTGCATGAATGAAAAGCCAAATCTGTAGAAAAAGGACTGTGCAGAGGTCTACGGACCCCATCAACGGTTTGTGGGCCAATCCACGGACCGTGAATGTTGTTCGTAGATCCCAGGAATGTATCCTAAAATTGTCCAAGTGTGGGTGCCTCTAGCAACGTGAGCACTATTGATGGTGTTGAGATGAGAGATGCGGGCACTACTGAGGGTGACCCAAGTGTTGATCCAACAAGCACTGGGAAAGCAGACCCACCTTCTTGCTGATGAGTCTTCGCCGCTATGCGCCACAGGTTTTCTTCACCCAATTCTTTACTCTTTACTTTTTGTGCTTTGGGGACAAGTGCACTATATTTTGTTGGGGGTGGGGTAAACGGATTATGCAAAATTATTTCCTTATTTCGTTTCCTTTTTAGTTAAGACTTATTTTTCTACATATAGGGCATGTAAACCGCATTTTTGGGGGTTAGACTTTATTACTTTTATTCTAGTTTTTGGCTTCGGAGATTAACTTGCAACCTTAGCAATTATTGATTTCCTAAGTTCGTTTTGAAGATTTTGGCTTCAAATTTTAAGTTGAGATTCAGGGTTTATTCTTCTAATTACGTAAGTTCATGATTTCTTCATCTAAAATATGAAATATGTTCTTGCTAATATGGGTAACTAAATCCACAACTAGGGTTGTGGGAACCATGAGCGATTAATAAAGTATAAATAATAACTAAGCAATGCTTGAATAGTGTTGTTGCATGCATTGATAATTATTTCGTTTAGAAGTCTTTTTAACGAGTGCACACGTTAGAACTACCCTTGTTGCTACTTGCCAGACCAAAGAGGTAGTTAATAAGAAAAGAATTATCAACATAGATTTAGTGTGATACTATATAATAGTCTAATGTCGATTGGTGCGAGGGTGAAAACTACCATACATCGATGTGATGTCTAATATGATGGAAAGGTAAGGGTTAGTAAATTATACACACGCAGCCGGACCAAAGTGCTGGGTGAAATTCTCTAGTTGCCGGACCAAGGAATTAGAGATACCTAACTTATCACTTTGCATGTAATACACTAAATAAGGATTGCTATTACTAGGATTACCGCGTTATGAGCTTATGGGGAACACGTACACCCTAGTTACTTTCTCATCTTAATAACAACTAAAGTTTGAATTTTGCTCACTGAATACTTTCATAATTTCCTGAATTTGTTTCACAAATTTCCCCCTTTTAATTACTTATTTTCGAAAATACAGTGACTAAACGAATATAATCGTCAGTTAAGTTTAAGTCTAAACCATATTCCTCGTGGGATCGACCCCAACCAACAAGTTGGGTTCTTTAGTTGATAACAATCGCTTATGCTTCTTTAGGGAGGTGTAATTTGAGCGTATCAATAGTATTTCATTATTTAGTTGTTTTCCGTATGCTTATGATATGCCAGAAATATAGTTAGCTTATGATCATTCGTGATCCTAGGTCCCGTGTTACATCAAGGGGTATCCTCGAGATGTGACAAACTTGGTATCAGAGAATTCGGTTTAAGAGTCCAAGGATGTATGAAAGCTACACTTAGTAGAGTCTCTTTCATTGGTGTGAAGTGCAGCACATCTAATCAGAGAGAGTCGACGAAGTGTTACATTCTAAGATAAGTTCAATTAAGATCCTTGAATGTGATGAATATGGTCTTACAATCTATGGTAGCATAACAAGAGTGCATCCAATCCATATGAAGAATGATATAAAAGTCCAACATATTGAGATCTGTTAACTAAACATGAGTGACTCTATGAGAAATAGAAACATGACAATTATATAGACTCATTTAGCAGCAATAGAGTCACTAATAAGTGTAGAGACTGGAAAAGGTTCTAAAATAATATCAAAACAAACATCAAATCACATAGCCACATAATGTAACACCCCATATCCAAAAAAGGGAAAAGGGACAGATTTTGGAAAGTTGTAGGTGCCATCCACAAAGGCCAACCACGGCCCATGGTTAGAACCACGGAACGTGGGTCTGGTATGTGGACCGGGCACCCAGGTCTGTCCAAAGGTCCAAGAACCACGACCTGACCAACGAACCATCGATCATACCGTGGTCCGTGATCTAGGGTTCGTGGTCCAAGACCCCAAAAGATGGAATTTTGACCACAATAGATGGACGTGCAAGAGGGTCTGTCGTCTGGACCACGGTCCGTCAGTGGGGTCTCGTGAGTCATGTGCTGGTAGGTTAAGTTAGGAGTAGTTGGGTCTTTTCTGGTTTTAATTAAATGAAAGTGAGGTCATTTTACCTAAGTCTAGGACCCCAATATAAATCATTTTAACCCCTAAATTCACTCAATAATATCATTCTCTCAAACTCACCAAAAGAATTGGGTTCCTCTCAAAAATAATTCTCTCTCTAGAAAGTTGAAGAAGAAGGAATAGTTGAAACTAGGGTCAAGGTCAATTTATCATTCTTCAAGCAATTGTGGGCTTTATAATTAAGGTATGATGTCTTTTCATCCATGAATTCCTTCCATCCATGGAGTCCCTATGTTTTCCCCAATAGAGAAGATGAAATTCCCCAATTTGAGTTGGGGTTTCTTCCAATGTTGTGGGTATTGATGAATGTTGACCCAATTGAGTGAATTATGATTGTTTATGATTGAATTGATATTAATACATGATTTAGGATGATTTTACATGTACCCATGACTAACCCATGTCTAGAATGATGAAATTGATGTAATATGAGTTTTATGCCATGAAAGGATAATTTGTGGGTTTAGATGTATTCAATCTAGGATTGATGAGATATCTTAGAATTGAAGCCTATATGGTGAATCATGATTATATTTCTTTGACATTAAAGCATATGATATGAATATGATGTTGAATTGCTTGATATTGAGCATATGGAATGACTATGAGATATATGGCTTTGAGAGTAAAGCTTATGTTGTCAATTGTTTACTATTGTTGTAATTGATTGTGGAAGGGATAGTTTCCACAAGAATTGCTTATTTTATGAATGTGAAAGGATTTCTCACATTGAATGATTCTAGGTTGAAAGGATTTCTCACATAAAATGAATCTAATGTTAATGACTAAGATATTAATGAGGCTAGAGGCGATTATCCCATGACCTCCAAATGAGATGGATATGAGGCGATTACTCATATTCCATGAAGTAGAATAAATTACCCTTATTCCTTAAAGTTGAACAAGAGGTGACTACCCATGTTCTTATGATATGATTGGACAAGAAGTGAATACCCATGATCCTTATAGAATGACAAGAGGCGAATACCCATGTCACATGATGTTAGACAAGAGGCGAATATCCATGATCCATATGTTAAGGTGGACTAGAGACAAGTACCCATGATCCATATAAGGACTAGAGGCGACTACCCATGTTCCTTTGTAATAAGGTAAAGAGGCGATTCCCCATGTCCATAAAAGATAAGCTAGATTATGATATGATGTATGATTAGCTTGGATTGTTGCTTGAGTTGTCTTCCGTGATATGCTTGAATAGAGGTGGATGACCCAACTCTTGACTAAGGATAAGTTGAGGTTACTTCAAGAAGTATTCCTCCTATGTTATGATGATTTGTGTGCATTGATTATGCTTATGACTTATGTTGTTATCTCTTATGCTTATGTTGATGTTTATGTTGGCTATCATATTTAGTACATATTTGTACTAATGCATACTATTGCCTACATTTTTTATCCAAATGTAGGGTTTGGCAATATCGACTCTCATTCTCATGGCTAGGATCTTAGTAGAGCAAGATCTAAAGATTGGTGAGTCCTCATATTATTTGAGGATATGGCTATCGTTTCTCTTATGTTCTTTCATTTTATGTTTTGAACAGTATTGTATGGGCTGTGTCCCAAGATATTCATGTATTAGATGGTTTTAGACAAAGTGTATTAGACTTCCACTTCATTTATAAATAACTTTGATATTGTTGAAAAAGTTTTAAAATTTCCGCTCATTTCTATAATCTTATATTATGAAAGCTAAGTGGCCTATATGAGGCCTCTCGTGGTCTTATAGGCCATGTTACGGCTAGGGTTACCCCTGAGTCGTAACAAACTTGGTAATAAGAGCACAAGGTTTAGAATGGTTCTAGGATGTTTCAAACCACGTCTAGCAGAGTCTTGTTCATAAGTGTGAAGCGCGCCACATTTATGAATAAGAAACCATTAGATGCTTAGAAAACTTCATTTCTTCATTTCTCTAAGTCGGGCGATAGACTTTAACTCTATAAGGTCTTCTTTTTAATCCTTACCTAATCCTCTACATGATATTACTACTAGCAGGGCTTTTGCAAGAAGGACTGAGGGAGAAGAGACTAACCAAGGAGCATCTCCTCAAGCTCCTCAAGCTCTGGTTGACCCTTTGGCCGACCAAGTGACTAATTCAGTGTTTAGGACGGCTTTTCAAGTGTTGGCTCAATCCGTGATAGACCAAGCCAATAGGGATGTTGTGAACCCCGTGAACCCAAATGTGGGTATGGCAGTATCAAGAGTAAGGGACTTCACAAGGATGAATCCGCTTAAATTTTATGGCTCTAGGGTTGAGGAAGATCCTCAATAGTTTATTGATGAGGTCTATAAGGTGTTGGCTATCATGGGAGTGAATTCAGTGGAAAAGGTGGAATTAGTTGCTTACCAACTTAAGGGGGTTGCTCAAATTTGGTTCAGCCAATAGAAAGAGGCAAGACCGATAGATGCAGGTCCCTTGGAATGGGAAAGGTTTAAGTCCGCTTTTCTTGATAGGTTCTTTTCTGTTGAGATGAGAAAGGCTAAAGTTCTTGAGTTCATTAATATTCGACAAGGAAATATGAGTGTGAAAGAATGTTCATTGAGATTTGCTCAATTTTCTAAGTATGCTCCTTCTATAGTTGCTGACTCTAAGGCAAGGATGAGCAAGTTTGTTTCGGATGTGTCTGAATTGGTTGTAAAAGAGTGTCGTACGGTTATGCTTGTCCATGACATGGACATTTCTCATTTAATGGTCCATACCCAATATATTGAAGAGGAAAAGCTCAAAGAAAGATCTAGAGAAGCAAAGAGGGCAAGAACGGATGATGGTAACTATTCATACTCTAGGTCAGGTGGACGTGGTCGTTCAAGGTATCGACAAAGGTTTTTCGGGAAATGTTCTTCTAAGGTTCCCCCACGGTCAAACAATAAAAGGGTGTCTAACCCTAAACCTCAAGGAGGTGGTAATGGGTCATATTTGCCTAATAGAACTAAGTGTGGAAGAAATCATGAAGGCAAATGTCTAGCGGGTTCCAATGCTTGCTTTGGTGTAGTGAGACAGATCACAAGATAAGGGATTGTCCTTTGATTTCTAAGAATGAGGGAAATAATCATCGTAGGGCTCAACCCTATCCTTCATCCAGTCTAAGTGATTCGGGTGCTAATGCTCCTAAGCAAAACAGGTTATATGCTCCTCAGACTAGAGGTGAACAAGAGGATTCTTGTGATCTGGTTACCGGTATGTTGAAATTTTTCCAACTAGAAGTATATTCTTTACTTGATGCCGGTGTTACCTTGTTTTTTGTGATGCCATATGTGGCTATGAGATTTGATGTGCTTTCTGAAGTGTTGTTAAATCCTATTTTTGTGTCTACTCCTATTGGTGATTCTTTGTTGGCTAAGAGGGTAAAAAGAAAATGTCTCGTCTCCTTATCCCATAGATTTACTCTTGTTGACTTGGTAGAGCTTGTTATGCTAGATTTTGATGTTATCCTTGGGATTGATTGGTTGCACTCGTGTTATGCTTCCATTGATTGTGAACTCGGGTAGTTAAGTTTCAGTTCCCGAATGAGCTTGTCCTAAAGTTGAAGGGGAGAAATTCGACGCCTAAAGGTCGGTTCATTTCTTATCTCAAAGCTATAAAATTGATTTCTAAGGATTGCTTATATCATTTAGTTAGGGTGAGGGATATGGATTCTGAAAGCCCTAGTCTTGAGTCGGTCCCCATTGTTAGTGAGTATCCGGAAGTGTTCCCAAATGATTTACCAGGTATTCATTCCGCAAGGGAAATATATTTTGGTATTGACCTTATCCCAGATACGCAACCTATTTCTATTCCACATTATCTAATGGCTCTGGTGGAACTCAAGGAGTTGAAAGAACATTTGAAGGATTTGTTGGATAAAGGCTTCATCCGACCGAGTATCTCTTCATGGGGTGCTCCAATTTTGTTTGTTCAAAAAAAGATGGTTCACTTCGAATGTGTATTGATTATCGACAGTTGAATAAGGCGACCATTAAGAATAAGTATCCTCTTCCGAGGATAGATGATTTATTTGACCAACTCCAAGGTGAAAGTTACATCTGTAAGATTGACCTTAGATCGAGTAATCACCAATTGAGGGTGAATAATGAAGATACTCCGAAAACTGCTTTTAGAACCCGATATTCACATTATGAGTATTTAGTGATGTCGTTTGGCCTGACTAATACTTCGCCGGCATTTATGGATTTGATAAATAGGGTGTTTAGACAATACCTTGACATATTTGTGATTGTGTTCATTGATGATATTTTGATGTACTGAAGGAGTGAAAATGAGCATATTGGTCATTTGAGGATTATGTTGCAATCCTTAAGGAACAACAATTGTTTTCAAAGTTTAGAAAATGTGTGTTTTGGCTAAGGTCAGTAGCTTTCCTTCGTCATATTGTTTCAAGCAAGGGTATAGGGTATTGTTTCACCTTCGGACATTAGAAGTTTCTTGGGTTTGTTCGGTTATTTCCGATGATTTGTTGAGGGGTTTTCTTCTATCGCCTCTCCATTGATGGATTTTACTCAAAAGAAGGCTAAGTTTGTATGGTCCAAATTATGTGAGAAAAGATTCCAAGAGTTGGAAGATAGACTAACCTCTGCTCCAGTTTTTTTACAGGAACGGACGGATGGCTTTGTGGTATATTGTGATGCCTCGAGAATTGGGTTGGGATGTGTGCTTATACAAAATAGAAAGGTTATTACCTATGCTTCAAGGCAACTTAATGTCCATGAGAAGAATTACCCGACCCACGATCTGGAATTAGCGGCGGTGGTTTTTTCCTTAAAGATATAGAGGAACTATTTGTATGGTGTTCATCTAGATGTATTCACCGACCATAAGAGCTTGCAATATGTGTTTAATTAGAAAGATCTGAATCTTTGCCAAAAAAGGTGGCTTGAGTTATTGAAAGATTATTATATGAGTGTTCTTTATCACAACGGAAACACAAATGTAGTATCAGATGCTCTTAGTAGGTTGTGTATGGGTACTGTTGCTCACATTGATAATGATAAGAAAGAATTGGTACGAGATGTACATAGATTGGCCCGTTTGGGTGTTCGGTTAATGGACTCTACCAAGGGCGGGGTAATGGTTCATATGGTTCCGAATCGCCTTTTGTGAGTGATGTGAAAGCTAAGCAATGTCTTGATCCGACTTTGGTAGAATTGAAAGAAGTGGTGCTTAAGAAGTCTGTTGAGGATTTATCCCAAGGGGGAGATGGTGTGCTTAGATACCAAGGTCGATTATGTATTCCCAATATTGATGACTTCAGGGAACAAATCTTGACAGAAACCCATAGTTCTCGGTATTCCATTCACCCGGGAGCCACCAAGATGTAATGTGATTTGCGGGAGATCTATTGGTGGAATGGGATGAAGAAGGATTGCAGGATTTGTGGCTAGGTATTCGAATTGCCAACAAGTAAAACTTGAGCATCAGAAATTGGGAGGTTTATCCCAAGAAATTTTCATTATTAATTGGAAGTGGGAAGACTTGAATATGTACTTTATTGTAGGGTTGCCACGTACTCCACGACAATATGATTCGATTTAGGTCGTAGTAGACCGAATGACGAGATCAACTCATTTCATTCCCGTCAAAGTTTCTTATGTGACGGAATACTACGACAAGTTGTATTTGAGTAAAATGGTAAGATTGCATGGGATAACCCATTATCTTCGATAGGGGTACTCAGTTTACTTCTCAGTTTTAGAAGTCATTCCAAAAATGTCTCAGCATAAAAGTGAAGCTTAGCATGACTTTTCACCCACAAACCGATGGGCAAGCAGAACGAACGATCCAAAATTTAGAGGATATATTGAGAGCATGTGTCATCAATTTCAAGGGAAATTGTGATGATCACTTGCCATTGATAGAGTTCTCTTATAATAATAGCTACCATTTTAGTCATATCATCTAATGTTTGGATGGTATGCTCCGCTTGCCCATCGGTTTGGGGATGAAAAGTCGTGCTAAGCTTAACCTTTGTACCAAGCCCTTTTTGGACTGACTTCCAAAAATGTGAAGAAAATTGACTACCCCAATCCGAAATAATAGATAAAGGGACCCCATGCAACTTCACTATCTCACCTATTTACAACTTGGCATAGTCTTTTGCCTAATGCGAAACCTTGATGGGAATAAAGTGGGTTGATTTTTTCATCCGATCTATAATGACCCAAATAGAATCATGTTGCCTTTGGGTGCATGGAAAACCCATAATAAAGTCCATATTGACATCTTCCCACTTCCAAGTGGGAATACTTATATCTTGGGACAAGCCTCCCGGCCTTTGATGCTCAACCTTAACTTGTTCACCATTAGGACATTTGGCTACAAATACTGCAATATTTCTCTTCATATAATTCCACCAATAGACTGTCCATAGATCAAGGTACAACTTGGTGGCTCCCAGATGAATGGAATACCGGGAACTATGAGCTTTTTCTAAAATTTGTTCCCTCAAACCATCAAGATCCGGAACACACAACCGATCTTGGAACCTAAGGACCCCATCTCCCCCTTGGGAGTAAGCCTCAACGGACTTATTGAGTAACGACTCTTTCAACTCAACTAATAAAGGATCACGATCTCTCTTAAACTTCACATCCATCATAAAGGACAATTCGGAGCCATTATGGACCATGACACCACCCCTGGTGGAATCCACTGGTTGGACATCTAGTCGGGCCAATCTATGCACCTCACGAACCAATTCTTTCTTTTCATCCTTTACATGAGCCACACTACCCATGGAGAATCTACTAAGTGCTCCGAGACCACATTATCTTTGCCAGGGTGATAAAGGACACTTATGTCATAATCCTTCAAGAGTTCTAACCACCTTCATTGACAAAGATTCAAGTCATTTTGGCTAAAAACATATTGGAGACTCTTGTAATCGATGAAAACATCCACATAGACCCTATACAAATAATGCCACCATATTTTCAAGGCAAATACAACCGCCGCTAATTCAAGATCATAGGTCAGATAATTCTTCTCATGGACTTTGAGTTGACTTGAAGCATAGGCAATCACTTTACCGATTTGCATGAGCACACATCCCAACCCCACTATAGAGGCGTCACAATATATCACAAAACCATATGTACCCTCTGGTAAAGTAAACACCGGAGCGGAAGTAAGTGCATCTTTCAACTCTTGGGAGCTTTTCTCACTAGCCTCCGACCACTTAAACTTAGCCTTCTTTTGAGTCAAAGCCGTCAATGGAGAAGTAATGGAGGAAATCTCCTCAATAAATCTCCTATAGTAAACGGCCAAACCTTAAAAGCTTCTAATGTCGCAAGGAGTTAGAGGTCTAGGACATCTCTTGACCGCATCATCTTCTTAGGATCTACCTCAATACCCTTGCTTGACACAATATGACAAAGTAAAGCTACAGACCTCAACCAAAATTCACACTTGCTAAACTTTGCAAAAAGTTGTTAGTCCTTCAGAACTTGCAATACAATTCTCAAATGGTCCACATGTTCATTCCCACTCCTTGAATAGATTAAGATATCATCGATAAACACAATCGCAAACATGTCGTAGTATTGCCTAAACACTCTATTCATCAAGTCCATAAACACCGCTAGAGCGTTAGTTAACCCAAATTACATAACCCCATATCTATAGTGGCCATACCGGCTTCTAAAGGCCGTCTTGGGAATATCAACCCCTCTCACCCTTAACTACTGATAACCCGAACGAATATCAATTTTAGAGAAATAACTATCCCCTTGAAGTTGGTCAAACAAATCATCAATTCTTGGAAGAGGATATTTATTCTTGATGGTCACTTTATTCAATTGGCCATAATCGATGCACATTCTATGACACCCATCCTTCTTTCTAACAAACAACACTGGAGCACCCTATGGAGAGATACTCGATCAGATGAAGCCCTTATCTAACAAATCCTTTAGTTGCTCTTTCAACTCTTTCAACTCGACCATTTCCATTCTATAAGGTGGAATGGAGATAGCTTGCATATTCGGTAAAAGTTCAATACCAAAATCTATTTCCCGCTTGGGAGGAATACCGGGTAAATCATCGAGAAAGACTTCCAGAAACTCATTCACTACCGAAACCGACTCTAGAGAAAGGGTCTGGAATTCAACATCATTTACCCTAACAAGATGGTAAATTCACCCTTTGGAGATCGTCTTCCTACCTTTAAGGCAAGAGACAATTTGACCTGTAGGCATAGAATTTCCCCCCTTCCACTCTATGGGACAAGGAAATAGGACAACTTTTATAAACCCTCCTAGCCACCACCGAGTCACCAACCGGGGTAGAGACCAAAGAGGGTTCTACTAACACTTCGGGGAGTATTTCAAACTTCATGGCCACAAAGGGTGTCACAAAGGACAAAGTAGCAACGGGATCTAACAAGGCATATACATCAATAGAAAAGACTTTTAACATACCGGTCACAATATCCGGGGAACTCTCATGGTCACCTCGAGATTGAAGAGCATAAAAGCAGTTTTGCCTTTGGGCATTAGAGTTTGAACCGCTTGGACGAGCTTTTTTATCTTCTCTTCCCTTAACCTGGAGCATTAGACAATCTCTTATCTTGTGGCCACTCTTTCCACAACAATAGCAACCGTCCGAGCCAACTAGGCACCTATCATTATGTTTTCTTCAACATTTTGCACAATTAAGTCTAGCAACATAAGAACCACCACTATTACCTCCTTGAGGTTTAGGGTTAGCCACCCTATCCTTGTTGACCCTTGGGGAAGCGCTAGAGGAGCCTTGATTGGAGAACCTTTGCTTGAACTTTGGTCGACCTGGGATTGGAGAAGTTCTCATTACT
This sequence comes from Solanum megistacrolobum, assembly GCA_029582645.1. Taxonomy (NCBI): domain Eukaryota; kingdom Viridiplantae; phylum Streptophyta; class Magnoliopsida; order Solanales; family Solanaceae; genus Solanum; species Solanum megistacrolobum. The sequence continues at coordinate 44,184 of JAJOON010008379.1, read as the reverse complement.
GGTCCTAGCTCTTTTCGCCTCCCTATTCTTTTTCTTGAGTTTTGACTCCTCAATTCGTTGAGCATACACCATAAGCCTTGATATATCCATGTCATGATGGAGCATTGCCTTATGACATTCTTCTTCAACCAAGTTGGAAACACCTATCAAAAACCTACTCATCCCATCCCTCGAATCTGACACCATAGTTGGAGCATACTTGGACAATTTAGTCGATTTTAGGGCATACTCTTTCACACTCATACTTCTTTGGCAAAGGTTAATGAACTCTTCCACCTTAGATTCTCTCAATTCTAAGGGAAAAAATATATCAAGAAATGCCAATTTAAACACTTCTCCTACCGGCCCATTTCTCTTCCATTGAATATACCATACTTGAGCAACATTCTTCAATTGGTAAGCAACCAACTCCGCTTTCTCTACCGAAGTCACCTCCATGATATCTGGTACTTTATAAATCTCTTCCACAAATTCTTGAGGATCCTCTTCCACTTTAGAGCCATGAAATTCGGGAGTGTTCATTCTAGAAAAATCCTTAACCCTTGAAGCAGCATAATTCAAATTAGGATTCACTGGAGCTACAACTTCTCTATTGGCTTGGGCCGTCACGACTTGAGTCAACATTTGGATAGTAGAGTTAAACTCAGCATGGGTCACATTCTCAACCACGAGATAAATGAAAGCTTGATTAGCTTCAGAAGGAGCTCCTTGATTCACATTCTCATCTTCCATCCTCCTAGCGTTAGCCTTCATGTATTCATATCCTGAAGACATAAGAGAAGGATTAGGAGAGGGACTTTATAGAGTTAAACTCTAATGCACCACTTAAGAGTAATGAAAGAAGTGTAGTTTCCTAATCATTTAATAGCCTCTCATTTATAAATGTGGTGCTCTTCACACTTATGAACAATACTCTACTAGACGTGGCTTATAAGACATCATCCTAGAATCATTCTAAACCTTGTGCTCTGATTACCAAGTTTATCACGACCCAAGGGTACCCCCTAGACGTAACAAGGCACATAGAACCCCAAAGGGTACCATGTAAGACATTTAGCATATCATAACATAAATCCTAGAATAATAAAGAGAAAAAATGCATTTTAAGTCCAAAATTTTCAGAAAGGAATGCGAAAGTCTAGACTTGTCTCAATTGTCCATCTATTACAATCTTTGAATCAAATAGGGTCATTGCCCATACAACATAATTCGAAAGTCAAATAGAATGAAAAAAGAACTGAAAAGATATTATCCATCTTCGAACCATGAGGAGTCACTAACGAGCAACAAGAATAGTCGAATCCAAGCTTGAACCAAATGATGACCGCCTTAAGAACCGGACCCTACACTTACGAAAAATGTAGGAAAATATGGGCTAGTAAAAAAATGCACTAAGTATGATAGCCATGCATAAAAACCTTGAAAACATGCTAAAAGGGACATTTTAGTTGAATGTATGCAATTTACTAAGTTAAAACACCATTTTGAAGATAATGGAAAAGCATAAGTGATAAGCATAATCAACTCATAGATCATCACATCATAATAATAACATACCATAAATACCTGATACGCTCAAATTACAGCTCCTTTCAGAAGCATAAGCGATCGTTATCACGTAAAGAACCCAACTTGTAGGTTGGGGTCTATCCCACGAGGAATATGGTTTAGACTTAAATTCAATAACGATTATATTCGTTTAGCCAATGTATTTCCGAGACAAATAAGTTAAAAGGGGGGGGGGGGAATATGTGTAACAAATTTTGGAAATTATGAAAGTGGTTAGTAAGCAAGATTCAAACTTTTGTTGTTATCAAATTTAGAAGAAAACTAGGGCATACGTATTCCCCATAATCTCATAACTCCATAATCCTAGTAATAGCAATCATTTCCTAGTGTATTACATGCAAAGCGATAAGTTATGTATCTCTAAATCCTTGATCTGACAGCTAGAAAATTTCACCCCGCACCTTGGTCCGGCTACGTCTGTATAATTTACTAACGCTTACCATTACCTCATATTAGACGTCACATCGATGTATGGCTTAGTTTTGACCCTTGCACCAATCGACATTAATTCTATTAGATAGTATAAGAATAATTCTATTTTGATAATTCTTTTCTTATTAACTACCTCCTTAGTCTGGAAAGTAGCAACAAGGCGAGTTCTAACGTTACGCACCGTTAAAAAGACTTCTAGGCGAAAGAATTATCAATGCATGCAAAACACTATTTAGGAATAACTTAGTTACTATTCATACTTCGTTAATCGCTCATGGTTCCCACAACCCTAATTGTGGATTTAGTTACCCATATTAGAAAGAAAACAATTCATAATGTTTGAAGAAGAAATCATGAACTTACGTAGTAGAGTAGAATAATCTCATAATTTCAACAATTTCAAAGTAAAAATCACCAAAATGTGCTTAGGAAATTAAGAATTGCTAAAGTTGCAAGTTAATCTCCAATGCCAAAAACTAGAATAAAAGTAATGAAGTCTAACCCCCAAAAATGAGGTTTACATGCCCTATTTATAGAAAAACAAATTCTAAATAAAAAGGAAACAAAATAAGGAAATAATGTTACAGCACGCGTCTTCGATCTACGACACTGACCTACGGGCCGTGGATTGATCTACGGTCCGTAGGTTCCTTCTGTGACTCAAGGCTTAGCCATTTTTTCCACGTCAACAATTGACACCTCCCAGCTTCAATCGACGGATCCATAGTATGGTTCGTAGATCAGTCTACTGTCCGTAGATCATCCTCCGTAGCTCCATACTTAGAATCTTCCAAAATCAGGTACTAGAACCCCTCTCAGTCGCATTTGACGGATCAACAGTACGGTCCGTACATTAATCTACGGTCCGTCATTTTCAATCGTGGTTCCACACTTGGTCAATAATTACATGATCTTCCTCCATGCCTTGCTAGTCCATCTACGATCATCCTCTACGGACCGTGAATGGACCTACGGTCCGTCAATCACATCAGTAGATGGTCTTTTCTGCACACTCTTCAGCTGTGTCTCTCAATTTTCACGTCTTAAGATCTTCCGTGCGACCATAATAAAAATACATAAAAAGCCAATTCAAAATGGCCCTAGACACACACAACTCTTAAGTGAAATGTATTAAACATACCGTAAACTCACGGTATATCAACACCCTCAACTTAAATTTGTTGTTTGTCCTCAAGCGACGCACTAAGACTCTAAACAACACTTTGTATACAAGCAAGCATTTCAAGCACAAGCAATCACATGGCTCTCTACCTCGACTCTCTTCTCGAGTGCAAATCTTTTCTCTCAGACTCAACAAGTTAACTTGTGTGGATCCAAACATGACAAAGACAGACCGACCAACACACAACATACACTGTTTTACTATTACCAAAGTACCAACTTTCGGACAATGTACCTAGTGCCCTTACTTCAAACGAAATCCCTTTTTCACACAATAAATTTGATTTTGAATACAAGGATTTATTCAACACTCACACTCAGAAGTAACTTCAAGTACAGTTAGTGCTCAATACCATAGGCTTGCCCTTATTTTCTCTGCTTAGACTCTCCAAACTAGGTTCTAGGATTACTATAGGACTTTCTTGGCTTGTAACGTAGACTCAGGGTCAGGTGTAGTGCATATGGGTACGTTTTAGTGACTTTCTACCCTTCTTGACATTACATTAGGCTTTCTACCTCTTTTTCCCCTATTTTTTACGTCCTACCATTTTACCTTCTTCCCTTTGATTCTCTTCAACCATGTATGTTACTTTAGACTTTGTAGCTCTTGATTTTTCACTTTAATCTTTTTCTTGCATTTTATTATTTTCTTTAGCTTTGAAAAGGTCACATCCTTTCCTCTCTTTTCTTTTTCTCTTTTTCAACATCAAATCTTTTCATACCCATCTTTTTTTCGGTTTCCTCTTTTATAGCCACCCTCAACTTAGGGATTTCCCATTGGTTGAGGTGCACAATACTCGATGTCAGATCAGGGCCAATATTGAGGTTACTTTTTACATTAGCCACCCTCAACTTAGGCTTTTGGCCTAAGTCGAGGTGCACATGTCCAAGGAGGGACCGGGGCCAACATAGTAGATAATGGGAGGGTGAGTTAGGGGTTTGGAAAGAAATGGTCTAATTTAGGCTCAAAGCATTTGGATCAAAGGGAACATTTTATTTCATTTGGTTGGATTGTTCTTTTAGGCAATTTGTGGACTTATCAGAACAAGGGCCTATGATCACTTCCTAGCCTCTAGAGTTGATTGTCTTAGCAGGACTAACCGGGCATGTTCTAGATTGACCCAAAAACTGTTTGAACAATCAACTATTCTCACACACTCTAGGCACATAGTTTCATTATCAGATTACCCACTTCAAGTGTTAGCTTAACTCATGCCATCAAGTTGGTTCATTATCATGTCCTACTCAGCGCCAACACATTCAACTCATTCTAGCCTACATATTTTTAACACATATAATTTTTGGACGGGTATCATATTTTCCAAAAAGTTGTTGCCATCATGCTTCAATCTTTCTCATGCTTCTATACATACAATCCTAACACATGCCGGTTCAACATAAATTAAACAGACTCTTGGGGGAAAAGAACATAGGCAAGAAAACCCCAAGAGAGGATTATTAGTTAGGTTACTCAGACTTCACCTTGTCACTCACAATCCATTTACCCCACCCCAAAAAAAAAAAATAGCTGCAATTGTCCCCAATGCACACAAAAAGTAGTAAAAAGTAATGGATTTGGGTGAAGCAAACATGTGGTGCATAGCACCGACGAACCATCAACAAGCGGGTGGGTCCGCTTTCCGGGATACCGCTACAGCAACATTGGGGCCACGCTCAATAGTGCCCACGTCACCAATCACAGCACCCTCAGTAGTGCTATCAATCATTCTAACCTCACCATCAGTAGTGTTAACATTATACCCACAGTATTCGAAACATCCAAAATGGGCATAGAACTTGATGCCCCAGCAACACTCCCACGAACCCTCTCATGGCGCAATTGTTCATCTAATATTGAAGACCTCTTTGCCTGCTTCTCCTGCTTGTGCTCCCTCTTCTTGGCTCTTTCATCCTTAGTGACCTCAGATGTGTGTCTAGATCAGTGCCTCTTACCTCGGGCACGTATGGACTCGACCTGCTCCTCTGCGTCCACTGAATAATGCATTAAGGACTGTATCATCAAACAAAGAAGTAGGTGCAGCGTGTGACTCAACTGCAGGTGTGGTAAGAATGACATCAACATCCATCCGAAGAATGGGTAACTCGATTCGAAAAGAAGATAGATTTGTGGTCGGGGCCGGTCGCTCTAGGACTCTCAATTCAAAGGCATCGAGGCACTTATTAATGGCCTGGACCTTCTGGTCAATCATGCTCTCCATCCTTCACTCCATTCTGGCCTCGGACTCTGCTATCAACTTTTGCATCCATGGCCGTACATGGTGGAGCAGTATGGCCATCTGAGCCTCTAATTTATGAACCCTAGGCAATGGTACAACAGCAGATCCTAAAGGCGGGGCGGATCTGGACTAGCTAGGAGCCCGACTAGCGGCCTGAGATGAGGAGGCCAGGATATCATCAGTGTAGGCTGGAGGTGTAGGATCATCACCCTGCATCTGCCCCACAAAATCTACTAAGTCAGCTCCCATGGGCAGCACATCAACCTGTGGCTCTCTACATGGTGCCACCACATTTGCCTCATCTCGAATGAGGCCTATATCCAGGGTCCCCGTGGGTCGGATCAACTTGTCACAATGCTAGATCGGCACTCCAGAGTCCCTACATAACTGGAAAATGAGACAAGGAAAAGGGTGAGTGGTGGAGGCTTTAAAAGCCCTCTCATGTATCTCTGCAAGGAGAATGCGGGCAAAATCGATTTCGATTCCCGCAAACAATGCTGCTACCATGATCGCGCGGTCCCAAGTTAGTGCATTGTCAGCCTTCGTGCGAGAAATCCGATTGTGAACCAACAGCCAGAATAATTTAGCCACAAATGTGAGAGTGGCCTTCTTGATGCTCACGCCCAGAGTGTTGACTCACTTGGCTCGTTCTCCGATATTAGCAATTTGACTATCCAGCCAGTGTAATAAAGTCTCTCTTTTCTCGACGCTCCGCTTGAATTCTCCGCCCCATACAGTGTCCCATCTGTAGTTAAATTCAGCCGTGTTGAGTGCCCTAGAGTGATCAGGGCTAGGACCATAGAGGAACCGGCGGATGGTGGTCTCAGAGATGTCTACAGAAAATCTGCGCACTAGTGTAGCTGTTAGGGGTGCCTAGGCAGTGGTTCTGGCATTCTTATGGATGAACCCCGAAGAGTAGCCGCATAGGAAGCATGGAACTCCCTCAGAATTTCCTCGCTATAGGTGCCTAGTTCCCGAGCCATCCACTCACACTTGTGACGTTGAAAGAGCCGGTGGATTTCTGGTACGGTGTGTAGGCTCCCAGTGAGGACTCTGCGCTCCTCTGTAATAAGTTGGGCCATCTTCTCTATGTCATTTTTCATCTTTGCATCCCGATAAATTTGACATTCACCCTCAACACACCATCTATTTGGCTCCCCAGCCACCGGATCAGGGTCGTAGCTTCGTGCCACCTAGACTTCTCCCGAACTAGTGGCCTCATCAGACGAGGCAGCTTTGTCATGTGAACTTGAGCTTGTGGCGGATCCATAACCGGAGTCGAAAGCATGGGCGGGCTCAGAGCCAGAAGTAGTGGAAGACTTTGAGCCAGAAGTAGAACCAGCCGGTGACCCAATTAATGTTTTCTCCTCATCAGACTGGGAGACAGTGACTACGTCAGTGACCACCTATTGGGATGTATTTTGGGTAGCCCGAGGTGCAGTAGGAGATGTCCTCGTGGCTGGTGGAACATATGTTGGATCATTTTTCGCATTCGCGTCTTCATCAATCAACCTAAAAGTAGGCGCCACAGATTTTGATTTTCCCCTTTTGGAGTAGGTCACTTGCTTCTTAGGTGCCATGGTACCTGTGGATGTATAATCAGTGCCAAAATAAACTCATATCACACTCGAAAAGATTTTGGAACTAAGAACGAACAAAAATGAAAAACAGAAAAAATTTCAGACAGTGGCTTCAATGACCACCTATGGTGGGCATCTACGGTCCGTAGGCTGACCTACGGTCTATGGATCCACTCCGTAGATTGGAGGTACCCAAAAAGTTGGTCTCTGATTGAAACCACGGATGTGGAGAACGGTCCGTAGATTGATCGATGAACCGTAGTCCACTTCCGTGGTTCCATACTCGGTGAAATTCTCATATGCCACCAACCACGGACCTGATCTACGGTCCGTAGATTGACTTACAACCCGTAGTTGGGGTCTCGTGGATGGGATTTGTGCCAGGTCTTAGACATGCTTCGATTGGAAGCCCACATTTTTGCCATATTCAACAATATCCTAGTCTAATCATGTATTTCAACATAAATTATGCTATTTCGTTGTTTTTTTTACATACAACAAAGCAACACAATCACAATCTATCGTCCCAAGGGTGCATTTACTTCTAATTTAGCATACAATTTCATATATTAATTTGCCCAAGGTCAAGACCCAATTCCTGACTTTCTATAATCAATCAATGAATCGAAATTCAAAGTGAGGGGAAAGTTTATTACCTTACAAGCATCGGGAATGGGGTGATTGTGTGATGACTCGACGCTTTCGATACCACAACTTTGCCTTTATGCACCAAACCCGTACACCAGACCTCTTGGGGAATTTTGGGGATGAGTGGAGTTTGGAGAGAAAAGGAAATTTGGGATTATGGGGAAAAGAAAGGGATGATAAATTGGGGAATTATGGAGTGATTTAAAGGATTGGGAAGTTTAGAAACGGTTTGGGAGTAAATGGAGGGAAGTGGGAATGATTTGAAATTGGGGGATTTTAAATAGGAGGGGTCCTGGTCGAATCAGGCAGAACTAGGGTTTGGACCCACAAGACTCCATCTATGGTCCGTGGGTCGATCTACGGTCCGTAGATTTGGACCGTAGATCACTCTTTGACTTAGAAAATTTTAGATACTTACCTGGGATCTACGGACGCCATTCATGGTCCTTGGGATGAACCGTGGACCATCGATGGGGTCCGTAGAATTCTACACCAGACCTTTTTCTACCGATTCTACTTTTCGCCCTTGCACATGTAGCAACCATTAGCCTTTTCTGTTTACATTTTTTGGACAATTTTTAGACACGGACCCTATGCTATATCTAGCCAACACTAAAACAAAAATCAAACAATTATTTAAATGAATACAAAGAAGCAACTAAACAAAGAAAACACCTAAACGGAAAAAAAAGGACCTATTGTTGGCTAGATTTTTACATCTTAGGTTGCCTCCCAAGAAGTGCTTGATTTAACGTTGCGGCATGATGCAGGCCTCTTGATTACTCAGACTTCATCAAGATATTAGGCATCTTCAATTTCTTGCACATTTTCCATGTTTCCCAGATAGATCTTGATCCTTTGCCCGTTGACCATGAATCTTGTTCCTTCATTGTTCTCAAACTCAACCGCTCCATGGGGGAGCACTTTTGTGAGCAAAAATGGCCCTGTCCATTTGGACTTGAGTTTACGTGGAAACAAGTGCAACCTATAGTTGAATAGAAGCATAAGATCACCCACAACAAATTCTCGCTTTTCAATTCTTTGATCATGATACCTCTTCATCTTCTCTTTGTACAAGGCTAAACTTTCATAAGATTTTAGGTGAAACTCATCAAGCATATTCAAGTCATTCATTCTTTGATTATATGCGGCGCCCCAATCCAAATTTAGCTTCTTCATTGCCCACATGGCCCTATGCTCTAGCTCTATCGGTAAATGGCAAGACTTCCCATATACAAGGTGGTAAGGAGACATACCTATGGGAGTCTTGTATGCAGTGGGGTAGGCCCATAGAGCATCATCAAGCTTCCTTGACCAATCCGTTATATGAGCATTCACAGTCTTTGCCAAAATCTGTTTGATCTCTCTGTTGGACATTTCAACTTGCCCACTAGTATGCGGATGGTAAGGAGTGGCTACATTGTGGTGGGCACCATATTTCTCAATTAGCGCCTTGAACAACTTATTACAAAAGTGGGAATCTCCATCACTGATAATCACCCTCGGTGTACCAAATCTGGAGAAGATATTCTTTTTGAAGAATGTGGTGATACTTTTACCGTTATTGTTAGGGAGCGTAGCTACTTCCACCCATTTCCATACATAATCAACCGCAACAAGAATATACTTCATCCCATGTGAACTCACAAATGGACCCATAAAATCAATGCCCCATACATCAAACAACTCTATCACCAATATAGGATTCATAGGAAGCTCTTGCCTCTTTGAAATCACTCCTTCTCTGTGGCACATCATGAGCATCTTGGTGGATGGTAGGTCAGTATTACCCACACTACAAAATCTTATGCGCAGTCTGAATACCACTATGATGCCCACCAATAGGCAATGAATGGCACGCCTCAAGTACACTCAACATCTCAACCACGGGAACACATCGACGAAAAATCCCATCAGCACAACTACCATACAAGTAAGGCTCATCCCAAAAGAATTTCTTCACATCATGCATAAACTTTTTCCTTTGGTGAAAAGACAAATCCGGGGGCACCAAATGACTTGCCAAATAATTAGCAAATTCTACGAACCAAGGAATCAGATCATGAGTAGCAGCCAATATCTATTCATATGGAAAAGCATCATTAATTTCAGTCTTATCACCGAGATTTAGCATAGCCTCTTCCTCTTATCTGGACAGGTGATCGGCAACTTGATTTTCGGTCCCCTTTCTATCTTTTACCACAAAATCAAACTCTTGCAGCAACAATACCCATCTAATCAACCTCGGTTTTACATCCTTCTTCGCCATCAAATACCTCAATGTAGAATGGTCAGTATACACTATGACCTTAGTACCCAGCAAGTAGGATCGAAATTTTTCGAATGCGAAAACCATTGCAAGAAGCTCTTGTTTAGTTACCGTATAGTTCTTTTGGGCCACATTTAGAGTTTTGTTAACATAGTAAGTAAGATGGAGAATTTTCTCTCGCCTCTGTCCCAATACCACACCAAGCGCCACTCAACTCGCTTCACATATTACCTTAAACGGTTGTCCCCAATCCGGTGAAATAATGATAGGTGTAGTAACTAACTTCTCCTTCAACTCTCCAAATGCTCTTAGACAAGCATCATCAAAATAGAACTTACACTCCTTCTCGAGCAGTTTACACAATGGATGTGCAATTTTTGAGAAATCTTTGATGAACCTTCTATAAAAACCTACATGCCCAAGAAAACTCCTAACACCTTTTACAGAGATAGGTGGAGGAAGTTTTTCTATTACCTCAACTTTCGCTTTATCTACTTCAATGCCGTTCTCAGAAATCCGTTGGCCTAGCACTATTCCTTCTTTCACCATAAAATGGCACTTCTCCCAATTGAGCACTAGATTGTAGTCTTCACACCTCGTAAGCACCTCGGTCAAATGATCCAGACAATGATCAAAAGAGTCACCCACCACCGAGAAATCATCCATGAACACCTCAATAGTGTCCTCCAACATATTAGAAAATATTGACATCATACAACGCTGGAAGGTTGTTGGAGCATTGCACAACCCAAATGGCATCTGTTTGAAGGCGAATGTCCCATGAGGGAAAGTGAAGGTGGTCTTCTCTTGGTCTTTCGGAGCTATAGAAATCTGATTGTTGCCCGAATAACCGTCAAAAAACAATACCAACCTTTACCCGCCAGTCTATCCAGCATTTGATCAATGAATGGCATAGGGAAATGGTCCTTTTCTATCCAAGTATTTGACTTCCGGTAGACCATGCAAACTCTCCATCTAGTCACGTACCGCATCAGAACAAGCTCGTTTCTCTCATTAGGAACCACAGTAATCCCACCTTTCTTGGGCACGCACTGAATCGGACACACCCAACTACTATCGTCAATGGGATAAATAACTTTGGCATCCAACCACTTAATGATCTCCTTTTTAACTACCTCTTGCATAGGCGGATTTAATCTTCTTTGGTGTTCAATACTAGGCTTGTGATCCGGCATGAGTTGGATTTTATGAAAGCAAATACTGGGAGGGATCCCAATAATATCCGCAATAGTCCACCCAATGGCTCGCTTGAACCTCTTCAATACGGCAACCAAACACTTTATTTGTCGCCCATTCAAATCAGCCGCAATAATGACCGGTAAAGTATCATCTTTTCCCAAGACCACGTACCTCAAATGCGGTGGTAAACCCTTAAGATCTAATTTTGGTGCCTCCTCAACAGATGGTCGTGCAGGTGGGGACTCACAATTTTTCATGCCCAACTCCAACTTCTTTGGTTTTGACCGATATTCACACTTATCAAGTGCGGCGACCAGCTCATCATACTCTTCAATACCATCATTGTCAAAGTGCATCATAACCGCTGCTAATGCCTCAACACCCAATCTCTCCTAAACCTGCACCTCAGAAACACTCTCAACTCTATAGGTTATCGCCGATACCGATTAGAGCTCACTACTTTACTTCATTGACCATCAAATATTGAAAGTCGCTTCTTTATTGTTCAGTTTGAATTTCGAATCACAAACTCTATCGGAAAGATGAACGACTCCACTTTCACTAGTACATCATGGAGCACACCTATGGGCCTTTTCACAGTTGTGTCGGCCATGAACAATCGCATCGCAGTCGGTTTTGGATCTCCCAAACCTAACTTTTTGTAAATAGACAATGGCATCAGATTAATGCTAGCCTAAGATCACACAATGCCATAGCAAAATGCAACACCCCGATGGTACATGGAATAGTAAAGGTACCAGGATCCTCCTTCTTCTGCACAAGGGACCTAGTAGCACTAGCGCTACAATGTTGCAATCTATCATCATGCTCGAAGCACACGGCCCTTTTCTTGGTCACCATATCCTTCATAAATTTTGCATACCCAGGCATTTGCTCCAAAACCTCTATCAACGGAACATTGATGGAAAGCTGCTTCAACATGCTAATAAACCTACGATATTTGCTTTCTTCAGTCTTTTTCACTAACCTTTATGGGAAAGGAGATAGAGGTCTGGGTATGGGGACAACTTTATGAGTTACCTCATATTCCGTCTTTGTCGCATTCTCGGGCTCTCCAGTCACCTCAACCACATCATCATCTTTATAGCATCAGTTTCTACCCCAGACGGCATAGGTGGATCAATGGTCTACTCACCTCCTCGAGTTGTGACTGCGATGCAATGTCCATCATTCTTTGGATTTTGGATAGTATTACTAGGAAGAGTGCCAGGTTGACGTGGGTTTACTGTAGTAGACAACTGAGTTATCTGTAGCTCAAGAAGCTTGATTCGATACTGCGTGGGCGTCAACTTTTTTACCAATACCAGACAAGTTATTTCGCATCTCTTTCCCATTCTCATCAGTCGTGTCAAACCTCCTCATCATTTTCTACATCATATCCTCAATACGTGACATATTACCTCCATCTTCCCTAGGAGCAGAATACCAATTTTGAGGAGGAAGGTAAGGTCCAGCTCGATAGTTTCTGTTGCCATAGTTATTCCGGTTGTAATTGTTGTCGCGATTGTAGTTCCCATCTCGAACATATTGACCCTCACAGTTGTAATTGCCATAGTTTCGACCTTGGTTTCCTTGACTTTGGTGCCAATTATCTGTGTTGGAACCTTGGGCGTTTGGTCGGAAACCCCCCGTCTGCTCATTCACCGCATAAGCATCCTCTTCAAAATAATACTCCTCTGTCGGTGGTGGAGTTCTAGTCAAATAGTTCACATCATTTACCTTCTCCGCTCCTCCATTCACATGTTTTAACAGCAGCCCTAGTTTAGTTTTCATCCATGCTATCTCCTCGTGAATCTCATTTGCGGGCTAGTTGTTTGTATCTTGAACGGCAAATGTGCTCCTCCCAGTGTCTGACTTTATAGTGCTCTAAGCTTTATTATTTCAAGATATCTTCTCCATTTTCTCTGTAATATTTGCAAAAGTGCATTCACTGTACGAACCTCCCGCAATAGTATCGAGCACTACCTTACCATTATCATCCTGTCCTCGATAGAAGTACTCCTTCAGCGACCCATCATCAATACGGTGATTTAGGACACCCCTCATGAAGGCAATGAACCTATCCCAAGAACTACTCACAGACTCTCCAGGTAATGCTACAATGTTGTTGAGTTTATCCTTTTTGTTCAACTTCTTAGACACCGGAAAGAATGTTGCTAAAAATGCCTCTGTCAACTGCTCCTATGTATAGATTAAGTTGTAAGGGAGTTCATTGAACCACACAGCAGCATCTCCGGTCAATGATGGGGGGAAACACACGCAACCCAATGATGTTCATATCCCAATTTGATCGACATATACAACTTTTGCAGACATGATTAAGTTTGGTTATGTGAGCATGTGGATCATCCGCTGGCAACCCCGCAAACAAGCCCCACGTTGTAAGCATCTGCATCAATCTACTGGTCACCACAAATGTATGCCCCTGAGGTAGAGGCGGTAGGACAAGAGGTCCATCAGAATCGGCAATATTAAGGTTGACCCTAAAATTTTCATGTAGACGTGGTCCTTGTGGTTCCTGTGCCCTAAGTGCATCTCCCAATCTATTCTAAATTGGAGCCTGATTATTCGCATCAATTACCCTTGGAGGTTGCAATCTAACACCTTCACCTAACTTTCCCCTGCTAGGGTTAATCGGAACTCCTTCGTTATTCATTCTCCACAAAGTTCTATTCAGTTCGGGATCGTAGGGAGTAAGTGGTTCGCCTTGGCTCCATGTACTTGGCATACACTAGAGCAAGACCCTGAGAAAGACAAAAACAAAAGAAAAAGTAAAATTAGGAAATATATGACTAAAGTTCAATAATGCAATTAAACTTAATCTAAAAGCCTTATTCCCCAGCAGCAGCGCCAAAGTTTGATTATATTCGTTTAACCAATGTATTTTCGAGACAAATAAGTAAAAGGGGGGGGGGGAATTCGTGTATCATATTTTGGAAACTAGAGAGTACGTGTTCCACATAAGCTCATAACTTCGTAATCCTAGTAATAGCAATCATGAACTTACGTAGTAGAGTAGAATAATCCCAGAATTTCAAAGTAAAAATCACCAAAACGTGCTTAGGAAATTAAGAATTGCTAAAGTTGCAAGTTAATCTCCAAAGCCAAAAACTAGAATAAAAGTAATGAAGTCTAACTCCCAAAAATGAGGTTTACATGCCCTATTTATAGAAAAACGAGTTCAAAATAAAAAGGAAACAAAATAAGGAAATAAAGTTCCAGCACGCATCTTCGATCTACGACACTGACCTACGGACCGTGGATTGATCTACGGTCCGTAGGTCCCTTCCTTGATTCAGGACTTAGCCACTTTTTCCACTTCAACAATTGACACCTCCCAGCTTCAATCGACGGAACGACAGTACAGTCCGTAGATCATCGTCTGTAGCTCCATATTTAGAATCTTCCAAAACAGGTACTGGAACCCCTCTCAATCACATTTGATGGATCAACAGTACGGTCCGTAGATCAATCTACAGTCCGTCGTTTTCAACCCTGGTTCCACAGTTGGTCAATAATTCCCTGATCTTCCTCCATGCCTTGCTAGTCCATCTATGATCATCATCTACGGACCGTGAATAGATCTACGGTTTGTCAACCACATCAGTAGATGGGCTTTTCTCCACATTCTTCCGCTGTGTCTCTGAGTTTTCGCGTCTGAACATCTTTCCTGCAAACATAATAAAAATACATTAAAATCCAATCCAAAATGGCCCTAGGCAAGCACAACTCTTCATTGAAATGTATTAAAAATACCGTAAACTCACGGTATATCAATACCCTCAAAGCATACTTGTGCAATGCATGAATATGATCCCATAATCTCACCCATACCAAAGTAAAGCTTCTTGAGTAACTATAGTTCATAATTCATCTTCTTGGTCATACTATCATAGTGGGGAATAAGCCTTAACCGACATAGACCATGTGAGCTTACCATGGAATATGGCGTCTACCCCATACCAAAAAGGGGGTGTCCTACTTGCCTAAGGTAGAACCAAGCTCTTAGCTTAGGTGGATCCACTAGCTGAATACTTATGAGGGTACATAGTTTATAAGATAAGGAGATTGCTTCTAGAAATCTGGACTCATCTAAGGTAGAAGGTTTCCATCTCATGTGACATACTTTGGGAACCCGAACTCAACTAAGGTAGAAAGAACCCTTTTGGAAAGCCGGACTCAACTAGTGTAAAAGCTTCCATCTCATATTCTTATCCACTCGGTGCTAAGTATTAATTCCCATAGATTACATATTAAATCTTCACTTAAGTTCCTATTCATGGAAAAATGTCTTGACATTCAATCCAACATAATTCATACTATAACTCATAGATTCAATAGGTGAGATTAACCTTTCAACCATAGAATAATCATATTGTGAGGAAACTACTCACATCATATCATATTCATACATAAGTGTGAACATGAGGATAACCTCCAACAACACAACAACTAGATCATCATCATATTCACTTTACTCTCAAAGTGTTCTTAAAGCATATATATAAATCTCATAATCATGCATAATTCACATACTTTATTCTTCAAGGACCATAGATCATATTTCCATCAACACATCTATAATTACTACATTTGATATGGATAATAACATGATTCAAATAACTCAATTACTATAAGCATAATTTCATTCTATCCTTCTTTCATCAATTCACCCACATCACAAGTCATAAAATGGGAATATGGGGATTTCATGGATTCTTGGGGGATTTCAACATAAAACCATAATAAATCCTCAATTCAATCATAATCTAAAGTAATTAAATCAATATAATCATTTTTGAAAGGAATCCATGACTTAGTGCAAAACCCTAGCTTTTGGGGAATTACTAGTTTTGAAATTGAGTTTGGAGGGACTCCATGAATGAAGACTATCCATGGATGAAGGACTATGATACCTTAACTATGAATTCCCAACAAATTTGAGGAGAAAAGCTTGCACCTTCAACCCTAGCTTCCACTTTCTTCTTCTTCTTCCTTTATGTTCTAGAGAGAGTTTTTGTAACACCCCGACTTTTCAAAACATCTAAATTAACTTGTATTTTCATGGAAAGACAAGGAGGGTGAGTAATAAATTAAAAATGATGTGGTATGTCATATTTTAAGTGTTCAAGGGCTGTATCTCAAGTTTTGAAGTTATGTAAGTGGCAAAATAAAAGTTGGCGAAAGTTATCGTAAGTTCCTTTTTAAAGATTTCTCTAAAATTTGGGTCAAATATATTGGATATTTTATCCCAATATGTAAAGATTTATAAGGACTATCACCCATTAAATAAAAGGCCTACGAGGCTAGTTTGCAACGCATAAAACCCCATATCAAACCGAGATCAGAGTAAAAAGTTATGAGGGTTTTACTAGGGACTGCCGGGGCAGAATCTGGGTCGGGTAAAAAATATGGTATGTCGGCTTATTTAACGTTTTAAGCCATGAAAACATTTCATTTCAGTTCCAAACTAAAGAGAAAGCTTAAGAGAGGGTTCCTATGGAGTTCTAGCATGATGAAGGTTAGTTTTTGACGATTTCTACCATTAAACATTACCCCCTTGCCTAGAAACGTAATCCCTACATGTGGCAATCGTTTTCCCTTCTATTAGCTGCGTTTGGAGTTGGTTTTTGAAGATATAAATTTGTAGCTAAGGTAATCATCTCGGGACCCTTTTATGGTTGTTTTTATGAATTTCTATGGACGTTTCGAGAAGTTGGTAATGTCTTTTGGATTAACTAATGCCCCAGCAATGTTCATGGACCTGATGAATAGTATATTCAGGCCGTATATAGACTTGTTTGTGATTGTATTTATTGATGATATTTTCACTACAAGAAAAACCCTTATTTAAGACCAATATTTTGGGACGGGCTAATAATCTTCTCTCTAAAAGTATATCTATTGGGACGAGATTATATTCTAGTCCTTATTTGTATAGTCTATTGCGAAGGTATTAAATTTGGTCCCGAAAGAATTTATAACTAGTCCCAAATGGTAATTGATGGTCTTTGAGCGGGAGATATTTCCCCCAAACTTAATACTAAATTAATAAAACAAAAAAGTTATTTTAACAAAAATATAGGCGCCAAAGTTTTTATGTTGAAAGTGAAAAATTAAGAAAATGAGCGTTCTGTCTTCTCAAAATTATAGCGCAGCTGGTCACAAAGTTGCCCTAGCTAGTTCTAGTTGAAATTCTCTACCCTAATCTCAACGTTGAAACTTTATTTTTGTCGCAGCTCTGCCCTAAAATCGAAGCAAGTACCATCGTTTTTCTGTTGAAGGTAAATTTTCATCTCAAGCAGCAGACTTACAGGTTGGTTGCTCTGTTTTTTCGAGAAGTTTTTTTGATAACATTTTTACTTGTTGTATTGAAGTTTCTCTTCTTGTTTCTCATCTTTTCAAGGTTACTGATTTCGTTATTTTTGTCGCAACTCTGCCCTAAAATCGAAGCAAGTACCGTCGTCTCTCTGTTGAAGGTAAAATTTCATCGCAGGCAGCAAACTTACGAGTTGGTTGCTCTGTTTTTTTTCAGTAGTTTGTTTGGATAACGTTTTTACTTGTTGTGTTGAAGTTGCTCTTCTTCTTTCTCATCTTTTCAAGGTTACTGATTTCTTAATCTTGTCTTTTTTTTTGTACAATCAGTGAAAACATTATTGGGTTGAGATTTCTAAAAGATAATCTGATTTTCTGATTTCATAATTTAGTTTTATATAATCAGTGTTTCGATGTTTTGCGAGCCAAATAAGGACTTGTTCTGTTATTCCTATTTTTTTTATGAGGAACAAAAGATGTTATAACGTGAAACGAAAGTGACAATACAGATGTTGATAATTCTGATAGAAAGTTAGGTAGAGGGAAAGCTCCGAGACAGGAAAAAAAACTTGCTTCAAAGTACTGACATATAAAATAAAAAGATTATGAATATGAGTTACCAATTGTCTTTAGCAATTTTGCATAGCTCGAGTACGAAATTCCCTTCATTGTACTTCTGCGATAGTTCAACAGCTTGTTTATACTTCTAGCACAATACCTCATTGCAATCCACACAGTATAAGTCAGCAATTTTGCATAGCTCGAGTACGAATTTCCCTTCCTTGTACTTTTGCGATGGCTCAACAACTTGTTCATACTTCCAGCGCAATACCTCGTTGCATTCCACATAGTATATGTCAGCAATTTTGCATAGCTCGAGTATAAAATTTCCCTTCCTTGTACTTTTGTGATAGCTCAACAGCTTGTTCATACCTCCAGCCGAATACCTCGTTGTAATCCACACAGTATATTTCAGCAATTGTTCAAAGCTATCTTTCAATTCATGAAATTTGCTT
Organism: Solanum megistacrolobum; assembly: GCA_029582645.1. NCBI lineage: Eukaryota > Viridiplantae > Streptophyta > Magnoliopsida > Solanales > Solanaceae > Solanum > Solanum megistacrolobum. The sequence continues at coordinate 25,715 of JAJOON010008379.1, read as the reverse complement.
TCTGTCTCTAACCGAGCAGTACGCTCCTCTCCAACTGTTTCCAGACTATGCATGGTATTGTTCATCTTAGATTCAACTATTTCAGCTATTCACCTGTGTTTCTCCTTGAAAGAGAACATCTGCAGTTGTTCCTTCAACTCATCAGCTACCCCTTGCTTTAAATCTCCGAGCAAAGAACTAACCTTCGATGAGTCATTACGAAGCTTCATCTTCTTTACGTCCTCAAATAATTCACTCGTATATGGTTTTCCACCAGTTGTTGAAAAGAAGTTCCCTCAATTGTTCAGCTTACTTCGCTGGATCTTATGTTTTATTGTGGAAAAGCAATTGTCTATACCCACACATCTTTAAGAGCTTGTTTTAAATCCTTAGGGCGGGAACAATCTAAATGATCATTGAAATATTCATTATCTTCGAGCTTATCCCCTCTAGTGTAGACCACAATCATGTAATCACTAATTTTGGTCCCAAAGAGCTTCTTAAAGAACTGGATAGTAGCACGTTCTTCTTTTGAAAAGCTAGTTCGTACAGACAAAACAAAAAGAACAGCATGGACACTATCATCGGCCAAATCAATGCATTTACCAATTTCATTTACAACTAATCCAGATTCAACATTAAAATCAAATTCAAGGGTATCGATCACATCAAGAATCTTCCATCCTCTAATCGAGTCCTCTGAATCTCACAAGTTCTTGTAACACCACCAGAGCTAGACCTCAATTGGAATGCATTTCTACCAAAAATGCTATTGTTTGTGGCACTTTTTCCTTCACCCTTACACCCAATCATAAGTACTATCTAAGCTTCATTTGAAATAAACTCCCAATCATCACTGACTGAACTTCCTCCCAGCTTATCTTATCGGATCTAATTACCTTAAGCAACATGTCACCTAGAGAGAGTGGGGGTCTTGTTATTCCTGTAATCCATGTTCAAATTTATATAAATGTACTGTTTCTTTTGTTAGTATAAGATTAGCGATTTCTAATTTTGCTATCGAATCAAATTACCTTAAGATTAGCGATTTCTAATTTTGTTAGTTCTTTTTGTATGCATTACTTTGAGACTGGGAGTTACTCATTTCGAAATATAAAATGATGCTAGTAAATTGTCCTGAACTATTGAACAAAACCACAATGATCGCCTAGTAATATTCTTACATATAGTAATTGCATGTAGTTTCTAGAAACCTCTCTAAAGTGATCATTTGTTAGATTATTGGTATCCAAGTTTCCAACAAATTAGTCTTATTAGGCTCATGCTCATTTCGAGTTCCAGTACATTAATATGAAGCTTCCATCGATCCACTAACATTCTTCTTGTTAGCTTCAAGATAAATGCACATGAGCCTAGTGGAGAAAATCTTTCCATTCATCTTAGTCATAGCATGTAACTACTCGCTCTCATCCCATAAGCTAATAAATGTGTAGCTCTTTCTATTTCCTAATGTGCTATCTGTTACAACTTTAGCACTTTGAGAAATCAGAGTGTTTGTATATAAGGAAATATATAGCAGGGCACATGAATCCTGATACGTGTTAAGAACATACGAAAAGTTATGATCTGAAACCAACTACCAACAAGATTTTTTTAATCAAAAGTGACTATTTCGTGTAAGTACTTACTTTAATCTTTGGTGGGCTAAGGAATCATGTATACAAGTTTCAAGAACTAGCATCCTAATTATAAGTTAGTATATAATCTTTTATTTTTCATTGTGCCATTTGATTGTATATTTTTTTATCAACTGATTGTGTTTCGTTCATCTTTGGAACCCAAAAGAGTTACAAGTGATTTGGGCGAGCTATATAATAAGCTTCCAGATAAGAGAATTGATACTCCATATATCTTATCTAATGTTAAAACACGTTAAATGCAACATGAAGAATAATATCTAGATAAGTTACATATTCCTCTAACAATTTAAAATATTAGTATTGAGGATAAAAATTCAGCTTAGCATGTCTTCTTCTTTGTGTTCTTACCAAGAAAACTTTCCATCTATTAATATTCAAAAGTCCCTTGATTTCTTTTGGGAGTATGTTGAAGTTAGTGTATATGTGAACTTGGTTTAAATTATGTTCTAAAGAAGACAATGTATCATCCACTTTGTTAGTTTCATGCTGAATCTGATTGTAACAAGTTTTGTATATCTTATTATTTTTCTTATTCTTTATATTTTTATAAAAAATTGTGTGTAATTTTCAAGGTTATGGCTCCTAGTAAGCAATGGATACTCCAACTCTTGCATCTACTAATCAAGTTAAGCAATACACTCAAAAGGTTGAAAAAAGTAAGTTTGTTTCAGCTACTTGTGTGTACTACTGTTGCATCCTGTTCTTCAAAAAAAAAATTACTCTAGGTGCTACAGGAAAGAGACTAGAGCAAAGACATGGATCATTGAGCTCCTCTTTAGGGGTTTCTGAATATGATGTGGGAGCATTGAACAAGAGTACTCTATACGCTAATCAAAAAATGCAAACTCCTTCTAAAAGAACCAAGTTGAATTCTACCACGTCTTCTAGTCAAGAAATGCAAACAGTAGATAAATTGGTTCTTCAGAAAGAGGATATGCAAACCAATGAACATTGCCTCCATCTACTGATCAAGTTATGAAACACTCTCAATCAGCTAAAAAAGGTATGATAATTTAAACTCGTATGTTATTAACTTAAAAAACTGAATTTTTGTTGCTATAGTTTTACCAAATTATGCAATTATAGGTTCATCTAATCCTAGAAAGGAAAAAAGAGTACGAGGGAGAAACAAGTGCAAAGAAGTTGCTTCACTTGAAACTGGACAAAAGTTGAAAGTAATCTTTTACAATAATCGAACGGTTGGAACAAACATCAATCTATTTTTTAGGCATTTGGGAAAAATTATTCGTGATCGTAATATTTTCCCATTGGGGGTATCATCTTGGAATGATATTAAGCAAGAAAAATGGAATCACAAGTGGGCTGTCATTGAGGTAATAAATGTACATCTTATTCAAAAAAAAATTATTTACTGAATACATGATCTTGTATTTCCAGAGTATTTTCAAAGGACAGTAGATCTTATTAAAGAACACTGAATCAAAGAGAACTCTCTGTCATATAAACAATTCTTCTATTTATGTCAAGTTCAAAATATGTTATTTCAGTTGGATTCTATGTTGTTTCATGGAGCTGCTGTCCCTTTTGACCAAATATGTATCACATGATCCTGCACTATAGATTGTCACATGCTAGATGATGAACATGAATCATGAAGGAGAAAAGAGGACTATTTTTTCTTAAAACTTAAATGAGAAGTCTTCACCCTTCTCTACATAACCCACCAGTTGATCTTAGCTAAAAAGGAGAGGAAATTACTTTGTAACCTTACAGAGTCCACATCTTAATAGACTTAGGATTGTAGAAGAACTATACTTCACTAGACTTCCCTGTCTTTTTATCTTGTTTAATATAGAAGCTCTGCTTATTCTACTAGAAGCAGAGCTTTTTTTCATCTTGTTCTCCTTTGTTGTTACTTCTCTTTTTGTAATAACTCAATTCATGTTTCGATTATTATAGAATAAATTTGAAGGTGTTGACATGAATGATCATCCTGATGATGTCTTGGGATGGATGAATGAGCTATGGAACAAATGGAGAGTATACCTTCATGTTAAATATGTGAAGGATAAGCCAATTCAACAATCACATGTCCCACCTGCGACATCGCCCATTTCAACTGAATGACCAATATTTTCTACTGACCAAGTAAGTAAAAATATACTTTTCTGTTGGAGATTGTAGAACTGGATGCAGTGAGATCTATGTCCTTTTTACAGTTGAAAATATCTTTTGAATTGTTGTCTGGAGGCCCAGGGATTGATCAACTACATGCTCACTATTCAACTCCATCACTAACGGTAGAGGTTTTTGATTTTTAATCTCAATAACTAAGCTAGTAGACTTGCTTATATGATTGATCCTCGTTTTCGACAAGTTCTTCATTTGGGTAGGTATTTTTCATTTTTTCCTCAGAGATGTTAGAAACAAAGCTATTTTCAGCTTGGTACCACTGTAATTCAGCTAATTATTGTTGCTTTTTGCCTCAGTATGTTCATTAGGCTACCACTCGCTTTCTGACTCAGGAGTTTGTTGTTTTTCTGTTTCCTCTTTCTTGTCGTGATCATGTTTATTTTGTCTCTGTTTCTTTCTTTTTTTTATTCTAGAGATAGCCGGTTTGAACATGACCTTGGTTTTCTTTGTGCAAGTGTTATTGAGAGTAATTTGTTAGCTGAAAATCTCCTAGCCACGGTCTGGTTATCATGAACCGTGTCATTCCCCTGTTGGCTTATACTTCCCCCTCAATTTTTTTTTGATGTTTCCCATGTCAACTTCATCAGAAAACTAAAACATCTTAACATTGTTAGATTACAGTCCACATCTTCATATTTCCAGGCAAGTTTAGCATGTTCCAACAAACTGTAAAAGGTAAATGAATAAGACAATCTAATTTGTAAACAAATTTAAGAACTTGAGGCTTCATTCTGACAACACACAAAAAAATTTGTATGAGCATGATCCACTCACATGCTCAAGTTCCAAGATAATACTACAATGTAAGATCATGAATTAAGGAGAGAATATGGGAGGGACTTTCAACAGTAAGTAACAAGACATCTATCAACTTAGAGAATACACTGCAAACAAACATTCTTCCTCCTGATCTTTTCCTTGCCATGATTCTTCTTCTTAGCTATTTTCAACTTCTTTTTCATCTTCTTTCGAAGAGGTTTTAAAGATTTTGAACTTTGATTTCCATCAGCTTAGGAGAAATAACAATAAGCTGAGGAGCAGCAAAGGCAGCTTCTTGGGCAGCCAATTTAGCAGCTTCTTTCTTAAGAACAGTGACTTCTGTAGCAACTATATCCCTCCTTATAGCTTTCAGCCTCTTTTTCCTCTTTGATCTCATTGACTTTGCCATTTTCTTCGCAAGTACATATCTCTGTGAACTCTGTTTATTCTAGCTCTGGTTGCTCTGTTCAGCTTCCCCCTCAATTATATTGACATATTTGTTTTTTTTATCCTCCTCTTTAGCCTCATTGATCCCCCAATATGGCCGAACCTGGCAGAACTCTCATCTGAGAAGTAGCACGAGCTGATGGTGCCCTGTACGGTTGCTCCATAGGGCGTAGTGTGTAGTTAACTCTCTAAATGGAATACATACGAAGAGAAAAGTGTAGGAGGGAGAATTTTCTAAACCATAGCTACTATTAGTAAAAAAAACTAATGAAAATTAATCAGTTCATTAGTTTCTATTGTCTACCATATTACATTTAGTTGTAGTTCTTGAAAATAGATTTTTGATCTTGGTTAATGCATCTCAAAGTTTTTCTAATTGATTTTCTTATCGTCTTGCAGCTTTTGTTCATGTTTCTAGACAACACTCCATGAATTGAAGATTGAAACTTTTAACTTTTTGCCAAGCTTTTGTTTATGTGCGAGCTCCTTATTAGTTTACTACGAATTTGTGTTTTGCAAAACTTGATATTATAGTATAGCTCGGATTCTTGGATATTAGCTACGTTTTTTTGTTAAGCAAATATTGAAACTAAAATCAAGGGATGTTGGCCAATTTATTGTAATTAATCGTACACTCTTGATCTCTATCTTCTTGTCACTTCTATATATATTATATCATCTTTTTGTATAGAAATATTTAGTAGCAAAATAATATTTGTGGATGATATTTTATTCTAGTGATATCAATTCCTCTAGGACCATTGGCGGTCAGTTAGAGACCAATATTATTGCTCATCCCTAAAGGTCAATCTAAGACAAGAAATGTTACTCGTCTCTAATGATTTATCTAGGACTAGAAAACTTGATCGTCAATAAATCTATTTTAGGACCAGGTCATTGAACGTCGCTAAATCTATTCAAGGATTGATCGTTGATCGTCGCTAAATCTATTCTAGGACAAAGTTGTTACTCGTCTTTAAATTGTTTCTAGGACTGGGTCATTGCTCGTCACGAATGGTATTCTAGGACCAGTTGTTGATCGTCCCTAAAGAGGTTTAACGACCTGAAATAAGCTTTTTCTAAGGTATTTAAAAAGTATTTGAGACCAGAATTGTGGTCTCTAAAATGGCAGAGGCAACCGAATTTCTTTCCCGTCCCAACACCATTTCACGACCGAATTTTAAAACTTGTTGTTGTTGACCAATAGCGACGGAAGCTACTAGGACAAGTGACGACCAGCTTTTTCAGGTGCAAAATGCCTATTAGGGACCAGATTTGGACTTTTATGGACAAGATGTCTCTTCCTTAGAGACTGTTTTTCTTGTAGTGTTTGGTGTATTCACGTTCAAAAGATGAGCATGCAAATCATTTGCGAGCAGTCCTTCAGGTTCTTCGAGACCGAGAACTTTATGTAAAGTTTTCTAAGTTTGAGTTCTGGTTGGACTCTGTTGCTTTGTTAAGCCATATTATATCAGATGCAGGCATTGCAGTTGATACACAAAATATTGAGGTTGTAAAAACTTGGTCCAGACCCATGACTCTGACTGAGGTTCGTAGTTTCTTAGGGTTAGCTGGGTACTACAGAAGGTTTCTAGAGGGGTTTTCTTCAATTTCAGCCTCATTAACGAAGCTGACTCAAAAAGTAGCTAAGTTCCAATGGACTGAGGCTTGCGAGCATAGTTTCCAGGAGCTGAAGGACAGGTTGATATCAACACCAGTTCTTGCATTGCCAGATGGTTCAGAAGGCTATGCGGTATATTGTGTTGCTTCTGGTGTTGGTTTGGGATGTGTTCTAATGCAACATGGTAAGGTTATCCCATATGCTTCAAGGCAGTTGAGAAAGTATGAGAAGAACTATTCGACCCACGATTTAGAGTTGGTTGCAGTTGTGCATGCACTAAAGATCTGGAGACACTATTTGTATAGCGTTCATGTTGACATCTTCACAAATCATAAAAGCCTTCAACATATCTTTAGACAGAAGGAGTTAGATCTGCAACAATGTCGATGGCTTGAGTTACTAAAAGACTACGACGTGGACATTTTATATCATCCAGGAAAGGCGAATGTGGTAGCTGATGCCCTCACTCGAAGATCTATGGGTAGTTTATCATATTTAGGTGTTGAGAAGCGTGAGCTAGCACGAGAGCTTCATTAGGTAGGTAGCTTGGGAGTCAAATTGTTAGAGGCAGTCGTATCAACTATAGTTGTAGAAGTAAGATCACGACAACAAGAGGATCCTAGCTTAGAGCAGCTCAGAGCCAAGGCTCAGAATCAACAGAGTTTAGCATTTGATATAGCCGGAGATGGAGTCCTTAGATATAGTGGTTGATTGTGTGTTTCTAATGTTGCAGGCCTTCCGCATCGGATTATGGAAGAGGCACATCATTCCCATTATTATATTCACCCTGGTTCAACGAAGATGTACCATGATATTAAGGAGATCTATTGGTGGCACGGGATGAAGAAAGATGTTGCTGAGTATGTGGCACAGTGTCCTAACTGCCAATAGGTGAAGGTTGAGCACCAAAAGCCCGTTGGGCTAGTTCAAGATATAGCCATTTCTTTGTGGAAGTGGGAAGCAATTAATATGGATTTTATTATAGGGTTACCTCGATCGCGTCGCAAGTTTGACTTTATTTGGGTAATTGTTGATAGACTAACAAAATCAGCCCACTTCTTACCAGTCAAGGCTACTTTTATGGCCGAAGACTATGTAGGGCTCTATATTAGGGAGATTGTTAGGCTACACGGTGTCCCAGTATCTATTATCTGTGATAGAGGAAAACATTTCACCGCCAACTTCTGGAAGTCCTTCTAGAAAGGACTGGGGACACAAGTTAATCTTAGTACAACCTTTCACCATCAGAAAATGGCCAGGTTGAGCGCACAATTTTGACACTCGAAGATATGCTACGGGCGTGTGCGCTAGACTTCAAGGGGAGTAGGGATAACCACTTACCTCTTATAGAGTTCGAATACAATAATAATTATCATTCCATCATCGGGATGGCACCTTATGAGGCTTTGTATTGGCGAAAATGTAGATCCCCCATTGGATGGTTTGAGGTAGGTGAGTCAGGGTTGATTGGACCCGACTTAGTACAGCAGACAGTGGAGCAGGTCAAGCTCATACGGGAGAGGTTGCGAATAGCTCAAAGCCGACAGAAGTCATACTCAGATGTGCGACGAAGGGACTTAGAGTTTTATGTTGATGACTGGGTATTCTTAAAAGTCTCGCCTATGAAGGGGGTTATGAGATTTGGCGAAAAAGGCAAGCTTAGTCCAAGATTCATTGGGCCATACCGGATCCTTCGGAGGGTAGGATGAGTGGCTTATGAGTTATAATAGCCTTTAGGTTTAGAAAATGTTCAACCAGTTTTCCATGTATCTATGTTACGGAAGTGCGTAGGAGACCCTTCTCAGGTTGTCCCAGTTGAGGATGTTCAGATCACAGAGGAGTTGTCCTACGAGGAAACTCCAGCTGCCATATTAGATCGGCAGCTCCATAAATTGAGGACCAAAGAGGTGGCTTCGGTTAAAGTATTGTGGAGAAACAAGAATAGAGAAAAGGTGACCTGGGAAGCTGAGGATGGCATGAGGTCCAAATATCCTCACTTGTTTCATATCCCAGGGTGATGGCATATCAGTATATATTGGTGCAGTGAGGTAAGATACCTATCTGATTTTGTTATATTGTTTCTTATTATTATTGTTGTTGTCGTTGTATATTTGCTCGCACTGTTATTGCGGAGCTATAGTGCTTAGCAATTTATGTCATCATGTGAGACGCCTAGGTTTGACTTTTTGCATTTTAGGCTCCTGGATAGTGACAAACTTAATCGCATGACTCAGATATTTTTTATTCGAGGACGAATGTTTCTAAGAGGGGAAGGATGTAACACCCCGACTTTTCAAAACGTCTAAATTAACTCATATCTTCGTGGAAAGACAAGGAGGGTGAGTAATAAATTAATAATGATGTGGTATGTCATATATTAAGTGTTCAAGGGTTGTATCTCAAGTTTTGAAGTTAAGTAAGTGGCAAATTAAAAGTTGGCAAAAGTTATCGTAAGTTCCTTTTTAAAGATTTCTTTAAAATTTGGGTCAAATGTCTTGTATGTTTTCTCCCAATATATAAAGATTTATAAGGCCTATCACCCATTAAATCGAAGGCATACAATTCTAGTTTGCAACGCACAAAACCCCGTACCAAACCTACATTAGAGTAAAAAGTTATGAGGGTTTTACTAGGGATTGCCGGGGCAGAATTAGGGTCGGATCCAGGTCGGGCCAAAAATATGGTATGTCTGCTTATTTAACGTTTTAAGCCATGAAAACATTTCATTTCAGTTCCAAACCAGAGGGAAAGCTTAAGAGAGGGTTCCTATGGAGTTCTAGCATGATGAAGGTTAGTTTTTGACGATCTCAACCATTAAACATTGCCCCCGTGCCTAGAAACGTTATCCCTACACGTGGCAATCATTTTCCCCTTCTATTAGCTGCATTTGGAGTTGGTTTTTGAAGATATAAATTTGTAGCTATTGGTGTTTCTTCAAGGTTTATACTTGGTTAACTAAGCTAATCATCTCGGGACCCTTTTATGGTTGTTTTTATGAATTTCTATGGACATTTCGACAAGTTGGGCTAATATGGCAAATCTGCTGATTTAAGATTAATTATGAACTGCTTATTGGTGCGTACCAGCTGTGTATTTATAGTGTTTGCGAAGCTTAGGACATAAGGAACAACGTTCGTGAAGTAACTACAGACTTTCGAGCGTTCATTGGAAAGGTATGTTAAGATTATTCCCTACTTACGGCATGTTTCCTTAGAGCTTAGGAGCAATGTAATTGGGTTGTTATCCTTGTAGCCATTATTTTTTATTGTTGGTTACTCGAGTTGATATAATCCTCCCTTGTCGGGATTATTATTCAGTTAGTAGCGTCCCTATGTTGGACACGACTTAGAGGCTATTTGTATAAGTTGCTGATAACTAAATTGCTTGCTTTTAGCGATTGGATTGTTATTGCTGCCCTTGGGGCTATTGTGGTTAGGTGCAGGAATGTGATCTATGCCTAGAAGGACTATGTTCTGCCTACAGGGCTATATGGATTCTTAAAAGGGCTATGAGTTGCCTACATGGCTATATTGACACCCAAGAGGGCTATGTGCTTCCTACAAGGCCATGTTGCTGCCTAAGAGGGCTCTGAGTTGTCTATAAGTTATGTTGATGCCTAAGAGAGCTATGTGTTGCGTACTGGGCTATATTAATGCCTACAAGGGCTATGTGATAGCCTATGGGGCTAGGGGACTACCGATAGGGGTATATATGCTGATTGGCACCTTCCGGGATTATGGGGGCCTGAATAGGTGGTCTTGTGTACTATTTGTACCTACCGAGCTTATGGGGGCTTGGTTAGGTTGTTCTTTTATTATCTTTGATTGGTTTAGATTTAGGAACAGGTCAGTACACTTATCTTATCCTCGATTTATTTATCAGATTATTCCAGTATATCGGAATACCTCATCATAGTCTATTCCCTTTCATACTATGTACATTATTTTGTATTGACACCCCATTAGCTTAGGGGAGCTGCATTCATGCATGCAGGTCCTAACAGAAGACAGAGTAGACCTCCTCAACAGTAGGATTGACATTTATCCGGTTGGCTAACCCCTTTCCTCCGTAGCTGCCAGAGTTGGGAGGTTTGTTACCTTTTGTTGTATATATATTTATGGGTAGGCTGGGGCCCTCTCCCGCTAATCTTTACTACTCTTAGAGGCTTGCAGACTAGTGTGTGGGGCGTATAGCTAAATTATGGTCATACTGGCCTATGTTGTTGGTTTGCTGAAGCTTGTGAGCTGTTTGATGTATTGTATTGATATATACCTGCTTTTACTCTTGGTATAGATATCATGGTGGCCTCGACAGCCCAATCAGGACTTCTGTGCTAGTTGGCTATTTATTTATATGATCTCCTGGGAGTAGTTGTTTCTTTTATAGATCAGTTGACAGGGGCCTTACCGACCTAGGGCTTAGTTTTAGGCCAAGATATACTTGTTTTTTTTCTTGATTGCAAGTGGCTGCCATGCGCTAGTAGCAAATGGTTCAGCAGGGTTGGCTCGGGCCTGAGTTTTGGCATTAGGAGCCAGTTGATCCCCTCGAGTTTGGGGTGTGACAGTTTTGGGGAAATAGAGGTTTTGATTTGGAATTTTGGAATTTTAAAGAAGATGACTTAATTTAGGGACTTAAAAACCTCATATAGCTAGTATAATTTAGTTTAAAATGATGTCACTTAATATTAACTTAAAATGGAAAACCCCATAATACGCCTAAGTATAACTAACAAAACGCAGTTGCAGGCCTCACCCACGACCCCACGACCACAGCCCATGGGTGGACCCATGTGGCATGCTGGTAAACCGCGGGTCGGGGTTTTGGAACCTGTTTTATAGGCCTTGACCTACGCCCCTAACCCATGAGGCATGGGTGCCCTCTGTGGGTCGCTACTTAAGCAGCTTCTAAGTGTCTTCCTCAAGGACCCATGGTTGGTCCTTGGGGTTTGTACCTTGACGTTCTAACATGAAACCCTTTAATTTTAGGTACGGGGAGGTACTTTTATGACTCTAACCCTCATGATAAGGTCTAGTTTAGCGTACTAGTTTCTAGAGTGTTACAATGGTAGATTTGTGTGACATTTTAGGTGTCGCGTACGTTGTTTATCAATTGAATAGCGTGAATTGCGCCTTGTTATACTACCTCGACATAGTGTCGCTCATGTGATATGTTTATTACCTCATGTTATTGTTATTATTTGTTGTTTTTTTTTAAGAATTTGATTTTTTTATCTAGTTAAAATTGGACTAGTCTTAATGACGACCTTAATTCCTTATTGATTGGACAAGACTCAGTTTTGTAGCCATATTGATTCTCGTATTACTGTATTATTTTTGGTTTGTCAAGCTTCATAAAGATACTTTTGGGTCTTCAATCTATATTAAGGCTACAATTCCTCTTCTAACATGATTCTGATGGACTTAACTTGTTATGGCCTATATATATTCATCATATGACTTGTATCATTATCCTATTGAATGGTCTACCACAACATTGTATAGTGTCGATCTGTAGGACTCTCCTGACTTAATGGGATAGAAAATCATGTTATGATTGTGTTTAGTTGTATGTGATCAATGATAATGCTCAACCATACTTCAAAATTAAAGTATAGAATGTTGTGTGCATGATTATTACCCAACTTTATGTGTCAGGGTTGAACTAAACAGATTTGAAGAAAGGATTACGGTCTATTTTATTCAATTCATGACTAAGACGTGCGTTGTTGTAAAAGAAGTAATGTAAATTAAACTTGGGAGAAAACAAGTTAACACAGAAATTTATTTCGAACTACGATTATCAAGTTTACTTAGGCAATACAATGATAGGTTCAACAAGTTAAAACCAACTACAAGTATGTGAAATATCGACTAGGCTTCAACTCAATAGGTAGTGATCAACAAGTTCCAAACCAATAAACACATGGATATCTGTTTATTTACACTATATCTAATTTTCTCTTGAAGTAATGAATATTCGTATCTTGAGGGTTCATCTGACCCCAAAACCATGCATTCAAATTATTAAACATTACAGTCGGAATATCTCGCGAGATCTAATCCTTAAATCTGAAATAAATTAGATTAGACTATTTGTAGTTCTAATCCAATGACAATTATCTACCTAACTAATGAAGTATTACCCAACTTCACTTCACTTTTTAAACCAAAGTGAACTTACAGTTTTTAACCAATGCTTGCAACCATTTATTTTTTATTATACCTTGAAAGAAACAATAGATGCATGCATAATAAATAATTAAAGATCAATTTATTCAATACTTATTCATTTTTAGAACAACACAATGCACACACAACCCTAGGAATTCAACAACTCATAATGTAATACCCCGGAAACTAGTAGGCTTAACTAGAGCTTGACGTAAGTGTTAGAGTCGTAACATTTCCTTCTCATACTTAGAATGAAGGGTTTAGGGGTTTAGCTTCAAGGTACTGCTCCCCAAGGACCAACCAAGGGTCCTTGAAAAGGACCCTAGAATTCCCCTCAAAACTACCCAAAAATAGTGACCCACGGAGGGACCTACCCCCCGTAGGGTGGTCCACGCTCCATGGGTGGAGCCTCGTGGATCAAGGCCAAGTCAAGGGTCTGCAAACCCCAACCCACGCCCCACCAGTATGGGATGTGGGTAAGTCCACACCCCGTAGGTGTTGGCCGTGGATGAGGCCTGCAAGATGTCCCAAAGTCGGCTAAGTCTAGGGGTAGTTTAGGTAATTCATATTTTAGTTAGTATGATGTGAGGTCATTTTGTATTGTTTTAATATACCTATATAGGTCCTTTTAAGTCATTAATCAACCGATTCACTTCATAAAATCCCAAAACCCAAACCCATAACCAACTTTCCCCAAATAAACTCTCTCTAGAACTCTAAGGAAGAAGAAGAAATGTGAAGCTAGGGTTGAAGAATCAAGATTTTCTCCTCAAATTCATGGCAAATCTTCAATAAGGTATGGGAACTCTTCATCCATGGGTAGCCTTCACCCATGGCGCCCCTTCAAAACCCCTAATTTCAAAGCTAGAAAACCTAAAAGTAGGGTTTGACTTCAATCTCATGGATTCCTTTCAAATTCGGTTTTAATGATTGAATTTTGTTTTTTTATGGATATATTGATGATTTTATATGATTTTAAGTTGAATTCCTCAAGAATCCATTAATTACCGTATTATCTCAAATTGGATCTTAAAGTGTGGATATGGATTGATGCAAGTATAATGTTATAGAATTATGATTGTAATGAATTGGTTACTTGAATTATGTTATTATCCATGTCTAATGTATTAATTCTCTATGTGTTGATGAATCATGATATGTGGTCCTTGAAGGGCAATTTATAAGAATTATGCATGACTATGAGATTTATGCTTATGTTTTATGAACACTTTGAGTGTAATGTGACTAAGACTATGATGTAATTGTGGTGTTGTTGAAAGGCTATTCATACACACATACACTATGAATGAAGTATTGATGAAGTTTCTATGATTAGGATAATGATGATGTGTTGGTTGAAAGACTATTCTTAATTATACACTTATGAATGATGATGACATGTTGTGAAAGGATTTCCTCACCAAAATGAATCGGTAGACTAGGGCCAGCCCTTTCATGTGTGATTAAAGGTTATCTTGATTGATATACCTTGAATCGGTAGGCTAAGGGCAACCCTTTCACGAGTAATTAAAGAGTTATCTTGATTAATATACCTTGAATCGGTAGGCCAATGGCATCCCTTTCATGAGTGACTAATGAAGTATTCTAAGGCTTCTCTTTAATCGGTAGGCCAATGGTACCCCTTTCATGAGGAGTCAATGAGATATTCTAATGATGAACCTTGAATCGGAAGACCAATGGTACCCCTTTCATGAGGAGTCAATGAGCTATTCTAATGATGTACCTTGAATCGGTAGGCTAAGGGCACCTTTTCATGATTAATGATGTTAATAGAGAATTAACTACTCCGTGGGAATTTAATGCTTAGCATCGAGAGGAGATTGTGAAATGGAAGCTCTCCCTATGTATGGTCGAGTTTCTAGTAACAACCTCCTTATCCCATTACTATGTGCCCCCATAGGTCTTTAGCTACTGGATCCACCTAAAAGCTAATACATGTTAGTTCTACCTCAGACAAGTAGGACACCTCCTTTCGTTATGGGGCATGACACCGGATTCCATGTTAAGCTCACATGGTCTATGTCGGTTAAGGCTTATTCCCACTATGAACGAGAATAATATGTTATGAACTATGGCTCCTCAAGAAGCAATACATAGTGTGGGTGGGGGTTCGGGACTTCATCCATGCATTGCACAAGTAGGTTTTGAGAGTAGTTATGGTGTGTTCCTTTTATGTTATGATGATTTATGAAATGAAGTACGCTTAATGTGGATTGTTGCTATGAGTTTCTTTCCTTGACATGACTTAGTAAATGTGAAGGTTTCCTTTTCTATGAGTATCAACAAAGGAAAAGATCAAAGAATGGTAAGTATGATTATGGTGGCCTAAAAGTGGTACTTAGTATAGATGGGATTATGGGATATTGTCTATGCATTGTATAAGTATAACTTAGGGTTACTTATGAGATGGTTTTATTATGCTATGATGATCTACAAGTTTAATATGCTTGTGAATTATGCTTTTATACTAATGTGCATGATGATTCTCAAAATTGGCAAAGTGCATGCTTTTCAAATAAAATGTCATTTTTAGCATCTTTTCAAGGTTTTTATGCATGGCTATCATACTTACTGTATTTTTGTACTAACCCATTATTTTCTACATTTTTCCAAAGTGCAGGGTCTAGTTCCTAACGCGATCTTCTTTTGGTTCAAGCTTGGATCGACTATTCTCCTAGCTTGTGCTGAGAACTCATGATTCGAGGATGTTTGAGTCATTTGTAGTTTCTTTCTAGTATTTCATCTTTGGATTTTATTGTAAGGGTTGTGGCCTATTTCATTCAAAAAATGTATTAGATGGCTGTAATGAGACAAGTCTAGACTTCCGCTTGCTTTTATAATAGACTTTAATTGTATGGATAAAGTTTTAAATTCCACATCATTTCTTTTATCCCATGTTATAATATCCTAAGGGGCTTGTATGAGACCCTTTCGGGGTTGAGTACGCGTTGTCACATCTAGTGGTTCTTCTGCGTCTTGAAAAACATGGTAATCAGACCACTAGGTTTAGAATTATTCTAGGATGATGTCTCATAAGCCATGTCTAGTAGAGTCTTGCTCATAGTATGAAGCACACCACATTTATAAATGAGAGGCTACAAGATGTTTAGGAAAATACACTTCTTTCAGTACTCTTAAGTCGTGCCATAGAGTTTAACTCTAGAAGGTCTTTTTTCCTTATCCGTTGGTCTTCAAGATATGACTGCTTGAAGGGCTCATGCTACAAGGAGCAAGGGAGAAAATGTTGGTTGTGATACCAATTACGACTATGTGACTAGGTAAGGCTTGATATGCTAGATTTAGATGATATCCTTAGCATGGATTGGTAGTATTATCATTATGCTCCTATGTGATTGTAAAACCCGTATAGTCAAATGGTTAATTCTCGAATAAGCCTATCCGTGAGAGGAAGGGGGGAAAGTCTATGTCCTAGGTTTAGATTATGTTTTGTCTTAAAAGTTGACTTGAGGGTTGCATGTACCACCTAGCTAAGATGAGGGAGATATGTTTTGGTGTTGACCAACTTAAAAAGTTAGTTACCTCGTTAAGATTGATCTTAAGCATGGTCACTATGAGTAAAGTGCTTAGATAATACGTAGAGGTGGTAATTAGTAGACACCTATAAAAGGAAAGGAAGTAGTATAGTTAACCATGGTTTAGAATTGACTTGCTCCACTTTAGAATTGAACGAGATGATGCTTAGAAGAGTTCGTATAGGCTTACTCCCAAGGGGGGGGGGGGGGAGATGATATGCTTAAATAGCAAGGTCATTCAGTGTTCTTGATGTTTATGATATGAGATGGCTTGAAATTCTTACCATAAGAGATGTATTGAGTTTAGGAAGTTTGGTCCCGGTTTTGTAGGCTAGTATGAGATCTTGAGTGGAGTTGGTAAGGTTTGGATGCATTGTTGATTAGACTTCTATTGATTTTAGAACCCGGTGAGGTTATTATGAGTTTTTGGTGATTCTTTGGGATTGTTTGAAGGAAGTAGTATTTGAGGTTTTAGTAGGGGGCTTTCTTCCAAGGGGGAGATGGTGTGCTTAAATAGGAAGATTGTTGAGAGTCCCGATATCCTCATCACTTTCTTCTATTCCCATTCCAGCTTGAGACAAAGAGTTCCTTGTGGCTTGTTTTATGTTTTGGAATCATGTGTGCTTTAGAAGTTTCAATGATCTCCTTATGTTATGCATGTTCTTGAGAAATTCATGTTTAGAAAGAAAATGAGTTTTTATGATTTATGTGTTCCTCATGGTGTTGTGCATCTAGTAGGAGTCGCCTATATGCTTCATGCGATGAATTTTCAAACATGCTTTAGTATGTTTTTGAGAGTAATTGCATAATTTGCTTCATGATATTATGTTGAGCATGCTTTGAGTTGGAGAGGATAGTTCCTCCAATGAATTTGAGATATGTTAAAGTTTTCACTCATCTTGGGTTGTTATGTTAGATGTAGTTTCTACTTCCTTTTGTTGCATTGAATATGTTGAGATGGAGTGATGTTTCCTCCTTTGAATTGTGCTTTATTTGGATGTTTCATGCATGGTGGGCTGCTAGTCTTGAGTCTCTAATTTTGTAAGGTGTCTAGATCGTCATTCGAGGATTAATATTCCCAAGGGGGAGATAATGTAACACCCTGGAAACTAGTGAGCTTAACTAGAGCTTGTCGTAAGTGTTAGAGTCATAAAATTTGCTTCTCGTACTTAGAATGAAGGGTTTAGAGGTTTAACGTCATGGTACTACTCCCCAAGGACCAACCAAGGGTCCTTGAGAAGGACCCTAGAACTCCCATCAAAACTACCCAAAAACAGTGACCCACAGAGGGACCTACGCCTCGTAGGCTGGTCCACGCTCTATGGGTGGAACCTCGTGGATCAATGCTAAGTCAAGGGATTGCAAACCCCAACCCACGCCCCACCAGTACGGGCCGTGGTTTAGTCTATGACCCATAGGTGGTGGCCGTGGATGAGGATGCAAACTTTCCCAAAGTCGGATAAGTCTAGGGGTAGTTTAGGTAATTCCTATTCTAGTTAGTATGATGTGAGATCATTTTGTATTGTTTTAATACACTTATATAAGTATTTTTAAGTCATTAATCAACCCATTCACTTCACAAAATCCCAAAACCCAAATCCATAACCAACTTTCCCCGAATAAACTATTTCTAGAACTCCAAGGAAGAAAAAGAAGAAGAAAGGTGAAGCTAAGGTTGAAGAATCAAGCTTTTCTCCTCAAATTGGTGGTAAATCTTCAATAAGGTATGGTAGCTCTTCATCAATGGGTAGCCTTCACCTATGGAGCCCCTTCAAAACCCCCAATTTCAAAGCTAGAAAACCCAAAAGTTAGGGTTTGATTTCAATCTCATGGATTCCTTTCAAATTCGTTTTTAATGATTGAATTACGTTTGTTTATGGATATATTGATGATTTTATATGATTTTAAGTTGAATTCCTCAAGAATCCATGAATTAACCTATTTTCTCAAATTGGATCTTAAAGTGTGGGTATGGATTGATGCAAGAAGAATGTTATAGAATTATGAATGTAATGAATTGATTACTTGATTTATGTTATTACACATGTCTAATTTAGTAATTCTAGATGTGTTGATGAATCATGATCTATGGTACTTGAAGGGCAATTTATGAAAATTATGCATGACTATGAGATTTATGTATATGTTTTATGAACACTTTGAGAGTAATGTGTCTAAGACTATGATGTAATTGTGGTGTTGTCAAAAAGCTATTCTCATAAACACACTATGAATGAAGTATGAATGAAATTTCTATGATTATGATAACGATGATGTATTGATTGAAAGGCTATTCTCAATTATACACTTATGAATGATGATGACATGTTGTGAAAGTCTTTCCTCACCTAAATGAATCGGTAGGCTAGGGGCATCTCTTTCATGTGTGATCAAAAGTTATCTTAATTGATATACCTTGAGTTGGTAGGCTAAGGGCAACCCTTTCATGTGTAATTAAAGAGCTATCTTTATTAATATACCTTGAATCGGCAGGCCAATGGCATCCCTTTCATGAGTGACTAATGAAGAATTCTAAGGCTTCTCTTGAATCGGTAGGCCAATAGTACCTCTTTCATGAGGAGTCAATGAGCTATTCTAATGATGAATCTTTAATTGGTAGGCCAATGGTACCCCTTTCATAAGGAGTAAATGAGTTATTCTAATGATGAACCTTGAATCGGTAGGGCAATGGTACCCCTTTCATGAGGAGTCAATGAGCTATTCTAATGATGTACCTTGAATCGGTAGGTTAAGGGCACATTTACATGAGTAATTATGTTAATAGGGAATTAACTACTCCATGGGAATTTAATGCTTAGCACCGAGAGGATATTGTTAGGTGGAAGCTCGCCCTATGTATGGTCGGGTTTCTAGTAACAACCTCTTTATCCCAGAACTATGTGCCCTCATACGTCTTTACCTAGTGGATCCACTTAAAAGCTAATACATGTTAGGTTTAGCTTAGGCAAGTAGGACACCTCTTTTCGGTATGGGGCATGACACCGGATTCCATATTAAGCTCACATGGTCTATGTCGGTTAAGGATTATTCCCACTATTAACAAGAGTAAATGGTTATGAACTATGGCTCCTCAAGAAGCACTACTTAGTGTGGGTGGGGGTATGGGACTTCAACCATGCATTGCATGAGTAGGTTTTGAGAGTAGTTATGGTGTGTTCCTTTTATGTTATGATGATTTATGAAATGAAGTATGCTTAATGTGGATTGTTGCTATGAGTTTCTTTCCTTGATATGACTTAGTAAATGTGAAGGTTTCCTTGTCTCTGAATATCAACAAAGTAACAGATAAAGGAATGGTAAGAATGAATATGATGGCCTAAAAGTGGTACTTAGTTTAGATGGGATTTTGAGATCTTATATATGCTTTGCACAAGTATAACTTAGGGTTACTTATGAGATGGTTCTATTATGATATGATGATCTACATGTTGAATATGCTTGTGACTTATGCTTTTATACTAGTGTGCGTGATGATTCTCAAACTTGGCAAAGTGCATGCTTTTCAACTAAAATGTCCTTTAAGCATGTTTTCAATGTTTTTATGCATGGTTATCATACTTGGTGCATTTTTGTACTAACCCATATTTTCCAACATTTTTCCAAAGTGTAGGGTCCGGTTCTTAAGGCGATCTTTTGGTTCAAACTTGGATCAACTATTTTCCTAGCTTGTGGTGAGTCCTCGTGATTCGAGGACGTATGAATCATTTGTAGTTTCTTTCTAGTATTTCATCTTCAGATTGTATTGTAAGGGTTGTTTCCCTATTTGACTGAAAGATTGTATTAGATGGCTATAATGAGACAAGTCTATACTTCCTCTTGATTTTTTAAAAGACTTCGATTGTTTGGATAATGTTTTAAATTCCTCATCATTTCTTTTATCCAATGTTATGATATGCTAAGGGGCTTGTATGAGACCCTTTTGGGGTTGAGTACGCCTTGTCACATCTAGGGGGTACTCCTGGGTCGTGACACATAAGTAAGAAAATAGAGAATATATCATGAAAGTTATATTCCATTCCATTCATATTTTGAAATAAATAATATATCTAGCTAGAAGTATCACAATTTTTTGTTTCCTTCTTCACAAAACAAAAATAATGTTCTAATAAGTCTATTATCTACTCAATACTATAATGAAATAACTACTCTCTATTCTAGAATATACTAATTGAAAAAAAAATAGTACATAATTTCTCATATCCCTACAATATCTTTTGAACCTTCCAAAGGGATCCTTTTTTACATCAAGTACAAAATCCCCATGCACTCACCTAAAATAATTTGTGTTGCAGCTACAAAATGCAAGTTCAATTTTCATCCAAGAAGGTGTGGCACAGCTGCACCATGCCTTAACCAAGTAGCACCTACTCACAAGTACAAAACTTCTCAACACATGTAAATCAATTAGTGGTTTCAACTTGAGCCTGCATTGATCCTCGAAATCTAGATGAAGTTTTGTTGAACCTTAGTTCCTCGTTGATGTGTTGAATGAATTTTCATTTCAAATAATCCATTACTTGAGTTCAAAGAAAAATTTGCACATAAGGAGAAAAGGGGCCTTAATCCCTCTTATTTGCATTAAAACATAGTAATAATTAATGAATAAGAGTCTAATAACTTTACAAATGTCAATTCATCAAAGACATGATAATGTTATGATGTTTTTACTGTCTAGTTTTCACCTATGAGCTTTTTTTGGCCTCAACAAATACTAACACTGTAAGGTTCTTGAACCAATAACTTATTGATATATCGTGCTTATTATTTAGGTAAATCATGTCTATGCGTTGGGTAGACCGTACCTATAAGACAAGCAGGTTGTACTCTTGAGCAACACTTACATTGTACCATATAGCCTAGGATTTGCATGAATTCACAAACACATGTACATTTGGACACATCAAGTAACATTATTATTGGGATATAGGTAAGGGAAAAAAATATGAATTTAGTGATTATTTTTTTGTTAGAATTTATAGCGATTGTGTGATGTTTGTACCTGCATGGCTTATGGGGCAAAGTTATGTTATTGCTTGTTACATGTTTGTATGTGGTCTTATTGTAGTTAGACAATATATTCTTCTTCCTTTTCACGCCTATCCTATTATTTCAATCTTCATATTCCAATTTCATCTTTTAGTTTGTCTTACATGCTCGGTACATTATGTTTTATTCATTTCCATATCCTGGGGGCATTGGATAAGTGGTAGTTTTGAACTCATTTAAGGTCCATTTAGCTCAATAATTAATGTCCTCAATGCCTAACTTTTTCCTTTTCTAATCAAATAGTGATGATTTGCAGCTTTGTAGGCAATTGAACAAGACAAGGACAGAAGTTTGAAAGAATGGCCAAAAATACAAAAAGAAGTGCAAAGTGAACATTGTTGATCACCTAAAATGAAAGGTGGATCACCAACTGAGCATGACCTCACCCAAATTGACAGCGCATAGCACTTTTGTTTACCAAAGAAGGTTGGTAAACTCCAGTCTAAAAGGTGATGCAATGAATTGGAACGGTGATCCTTATGCCCATAGCCCAAAGTGACAATGTGCAAGGCAAAGATTTAATGCTCGAATAGCAAACTAAGGTGGTATTCAGTGATTTTCTATATGTGAAAGGCCGACTTGATAGAGTTTGCCAACTGAGGTTCAAACACCTGAAGCCTAGCGCATCACAAGGCGAGGTGAGGAGTGAAGGGAGATTAGCCAAGAGAGTTTGGCGAGAGCAGCTAATGTCGCCGAGTTGGATACAAAATGGATTTTGGGCCAAATTTTGGGAAAGTATAAATTGCCCAAAAGATACAATTTTTTAGGAGTTCAACTCTTAAGTTCAAGTGTGAGATTTTTGAGTTAGAGTTTGAGAATATTTTACTTTTGAAAGAACACTTTTTCTAGTTTTCTTGGGGTTTTAGAATTTGAAACTTCAATTTGATAAATTGAAGTTAAATTCAAACGGGGTTTACTCTTAATTTCTTGATTTAAAGTTACCCATGGATGCTTTCATTGAAGGCATATTTTCTTTACTTTTAGTGATGGGAGGTTAACCTCAAAATCAAGGGGTGCTTTAATGTGGTTGGGTGTTTATTTAATGTAGTGGGTATTGTGCTATGCTCTATTTTGTTACTGTTCATACATGAATTTACTCTAATTACCATAAGGTTAACTTAATGGTTAAAGGTGCAAACTTAATTCCTACTCTCGATCTCCAGTTGATGCTCGGAATAGATTAATTGGAGTGGGTAATTAGTTCAATACTAGAAAATTAGGTTTGATGTCTATGGCTTGATTGAAAGACAGGTTATGGGCCAAATTTATTTGACCTAATTCTTGAAAGAGTGGATAGAGTAAGGTATAGGGTTGTTTAAGATTGGCATTTAGATGAGACCGAAATAAGATTTTAGGCATAGATGCTTTGAGATCTAAAGTAATGTGTCAAATCATTGAAGATGACTTTGCCTATTCATGTATGTACATCACTATAGAGAAGCACAATCATTCTTATGCTACATTGATATCCAATCTCTGCACCCCTAGATTGCTTGTTAACTCTTGATTTCGTTCCAATTTTAGCTTAATTGTGATAATTGATAACCAAAGCTTATTAAGTTGGTGGTACCATTCACCCAATTGTTCTTAGTATTCCAAATGTGCTTATTTAAAGTCTAAATCACTCAATAAAGAATTAACTAAGATATACTATTCCCTGTGGGATTCGACCCTTACTCTTAATTGGATTTTGTACTGGCTACGATCGCCCACTCTTTTAATTGATTTCGAAGAAGGATTTAAGCATTTTCAAAAATGGCGCCGCTGCTGGGGAGTGGTGTTTGAGAGTTCTTATTATGAAATTAGATTTTAATTTGGTTTATTTGTAGTGGAGTTGTTGTTTTGTGTTGTTGTTGGTTGATTTGTAGGTTGACAAAATGCGTCACCATGGGAGTGACAATGACAGTCACTATGATAAAAATGACAACATGGGGGATCTTAATGACATTCCCATTCATGTCATACAAAACACGGGACCAATCCGAATACCTCCTACAACCGGGAGGACGGTGTTTCACATCACCAGAACAATGGTCCAATCGCTCCAAATGAAAGGAGTTTTTGTGGGACTAGCTCATTAGGATCCCTATGAGCACCTTAGGAATTTCAATGATGTGTGTGGACCCTTTTTTTTTTAAGAATGTCTCCCAAGAATCCATAAGGTGAGACTATTCTTGATCACCATAACGGTGGAGTCTACAAGATGGTTGACATAGTTACAAAATGATTCTATTACTTTGTGGGATGAGGTAACTGAGGCATTCTTGGAAAGATTGTTTCCACCTTTGAAGATGGTTAAACTCCTCTCCAATCCAAAATTATAAAAGTGTTGGAGGTGAACGCTTGCACGAAATATGGTTGAGGATCAAGAAGATACTCTTGCAATGTCCAACGCATGGCATTTCGGGTAATTTGATGCTACAATAGTTTTATTGCAGCCTTGATTCAATCAATAAAAGTGTTACTGATCAATTTTTCCATAGTGGATTGATGAGAAAATGTATGATGTAGTTGCATTGTTGTAAGATGATATCAATAAGGTCAAGCGAACATGGCACACTAGAGAGGACCAAGTGCCCCTTCTACAAGTGGGTTTGTGCAAAGAATAAGTCGAGAGGGACAAGGAAAGAGATGAAAACAAGGCCAACATGATGACCCATATCGATTTGTTGTCCAAACATGTAATGGGAGGTGGAACCAACTCCGTGAATACGGTTGGATCCGGCATTGGGCAGTACCTCTTTTCGAAGCATTATACAACGAGGAAGTTCAATACTTGGGAAATAAAGTGTGGGGTTCTCACAATAATTTTCAATGATAAGGCGGCAACCAAGGTTGGAACAAGAATAGATATAGTCCAATCGCTCCAAATGAAGCGAATTTTTTTGGGACTAACTCATGAGGATCCCTATGAGCACCTTAGGAATTTCAAGGAGATGTGTGGACCCTTTTTGTTTTTAAGAATATCTCCTAAGAATCCATAAGGTGAGACTATTCCAGTTCACTATAACGGGAGAGTCTATAAGATGGTTGACATAGTTACCAAATGATTCTATTACTTTGTGGGATGAGGTAACTGAGGCATTCTTGGAAAGATTGTTTCCACCTTTGAAGATGGTTAAACTTCCTCTCCAATCAAAAATTATAAAAGTGTTGGAGGTGAACCCTTGCATGAAATATGGTTAAGGATCAAGAAGTTACTCTTGTAATGTCCAACGCATGGCATTTCGGGTAATTTGTTGCTACAATAGTTTTATTGCATCCTTGATTCGGTCAATAAACGTGTGACAGATTAATTTTTCCATGGTGGATTGATAAGACAACGTATGATGTAGTTGCATTGTTGTAAGATGATATCAATAAGGTCAAGCGAACATGGCACACTAGAGAGGACCAAGTGCCCCTTCTACAAGTGGGTTTGAGCAAAGATTAAGTTGAGAGGGACAAGGAAAGAGATGAAAACAAGGCCAAAATGATGACCCATATCGATTTGTTGTCCAAACATGTAATGGGAGGTGGAACCAACTCGGTGAATACGGTTGTGTAACGACCCTAAAAACGAACAAGGGAAACTAGAGCCTCACATGTGAGTTTGGAGTTGAGAACTTGATGAAATGATGAGAAATGACCGTGACGTCCGGAAACTAGTCATTTGAACTAGTTAGGGTCAACTTTAAATGGTCATATCTTTTAGCTCAAAATGAATTAGGTGAACCTTTACCTATCCAATTAAATGTCTCTGAGTCCTCTTTGCAACGCCACCGAGTTTACCCAATTCCGACCTTGGAGTAAAAGGTTATGCCCGAAATATTGAAGCACTGTCAGGCTGAAGAAAAGGGCAAACTAGACGGGAAGGGGCACAATTTTTAAGTCAAGAATTTATGGGTCTTTAGTCCTTTTCCAAAATTGACCCTATGCTATTATTTTCCTTTCCTAGCAACTATAAGACCTTTTAATGACCCTATTCCTTTCATTTAAGTCACTCCTCTTAGAATTTCCAAAATCATTCCCTCTCTCAAATATTTCTCTATAACTCAAGGAAGAAGAGGAGTTGGAGCTAGGGTTGAAGATTTCAAGTGCTTCTTCTTCAATTTTCATGGGTTTTCAACTTAGAGGTATGGGGACTCTTTATCTTTGATCCCTTTTCAATCAAAGAGCTAATTCAAAGTTCTTCAAAAATCCTAAAGTCCTAATTTCGATTCTAGCATGGGTTCTTGCATAAAAAGGGTTTTAAATGATGATTTACATTGTTATTAATGATTATTAATGGTGTTTAGAAAGATATCCCCATGAACCCATGTTT